>VDCT01000412.1:0-22648 GCA_009763385.1 Coix lacryma-jobi var. lacryma-jobi
CGCATCCTTAGCACCATTCTTTATCAGCTAGACCATACACTCGCTACAAAACTTCAAGACCCCGTCGAGATCACATAATAATAAGGCTTGAACACTTGAGAATTCAAGTATGTCTAGTTGCTTTTATTGTTACAGATGCATTAGTAACAAGTCAATTCATGCAAACATAACGTTCATCTAGCATTCCACGCACATTAAGCATGGCATAATACATTAAAAGGCTTATCGCATTGCTACGACAAACATATCAATATGCCCATCATTTCAAATGCATCATACCATGTTTCATCGGAGCTTGCTCACACCCGCCTGATTGTTAGTGTATGGTGCCTCCAATTCGCGCACTTGAAAGCTTACACCTCTTGGCATTCATCTCCCCCTTTCTAAGCATATCTTGTTGCATCAATTTTCTCCCCCTTTGTCAACAAGTTATCATAGGTGGGGGTCGCAAATTTTAATGAGGAGACAATCCTCTTTATCCATCGAATATGATGTAGGGAGATCAGAATCTAATAGTCTCAGAAGTTCATGGCCGTTAATCGTAGCCTCATGGAAGCATAGGATAGGTACTTGTTAATCATAACACGGTTTCTCTAGAGTAAGCTTCTCACACATCTCATCAATGGTCTTATCCTACTGCTAAGTTGGTTACACCGCCATTGCAACACTTACTAGACCAAACACTAAGAGTTACAAGCTCAGCAGAACCAAGTTATATGCCTTACCAACTAGAACAAATCAAGCCATGGGAAGCAATTAGTCACCATATAGACTTCAAAAATTCATTTTGATTTACCATGATATTGAACCTAAATAGTGCCCAATACGTGATTGGCTATACTGAACTAGATCACACCTTAATAAGAATCGAATGCACATGCGATCAACTTTCACTGCTTTGCTTCTTGGATGAGAGGCATGTCATAAGTGGGGGTGCATTCAACATCATGTGGGAAGTCTTAGATATCAATTCAATTTCGCTATAGCATGCAAAACCTTGCTGTCATCTAGTGGTCCTTGGGTGAAGGATATGCGGCTAAAGTTGATCAATTGTCGGTGCCAGTACACTTTCAACAGATATGGTCGTCTTTCTCTTGCTTGATGATCTCCTAATAGAAGATGATGCCTTATATCGGAATGTGCTTAATTTTCGTCTTCGAGTGTTGAAATACCGGTGTGATGTTTTAGACGCGCTGCTCATTATCACATAGCATATACTCGGAACTTGTCCAAGAGCTTGACTCCATATTCGTTGCAGGATGTTCTATGGGCTCATGAACTCTCATCTAGAAGCAAATAATAGGTGGCACTAGGACCAGCTACCAGGGCGGGATATGTATCTTGCGTTGCCTATCGGCGGTAGAGAGTGGCAAACATCTGTTTGCTTCTTTGATGACCATGAGGTACAGTGATTTCCAAGACAATTGACTAAGGGTGGCCGGAATTGCTGCAGGCTGCTTCTTATCCCAACTGCATCCCGCACTAATCGGCTACACTCCTCGAGATCGAGTTCAATGCAAATAAGGTCACATCTGATAAGAGGCGCGCCTGGGATATTATATGTCACTTAGATGCATTGAATAGCCTAACTCATTTGGTCAGCGAGAGTTGTGGCTTCAAGATAATCTCAACATACTACTTTTGTTGCTTCAAATGACTTTCTCTTAGTGAAGTTTGTGTAACCTGGCACACATGCAATCAGAACTACTCTGAAACATGACATACAAACGGCGGGAGCCCCTGATGCCGTGTCACATTGTAGAGTGTTACCGGCTTCCAAATCATGTGACCGAATCATACAGCGCTTTTGTTATCCACCATGTCACATCTAAGAATCATATCATCATAGTGCAGATTTGTGAGTCCATGGGGAGCTGGTTTATAATTGTGGCTGTTTGCTGTCGGATTTCTAATTCTGCAAACTGTCTGCTTTGAGCATGTGCTTGGATGTAGCTTGGCCAGTTGACTAAGCACAATGTTCGCTTTCTTCATGTTCATAAGACTTTGTATTGTAGAACTCATTAAGGAAGTAAATAACTAAATGGCTTACCTGTCCATTCATTGGAAGACCTTATTCAAACTCTTTAGGCTGCAATCTATTTCTCAAACTCTCACAACGAGAGTTTTCTTATGGGTATGGTTGTATTGGTCCTTAGAATATGGATGTCAATACTGGCTGACACTATATAATGGAATTGTCTTGTGCACACCGAAACAAGGTCAACTTCCATGCTTTTTTGGATATCTGTCAGGAGCGAGAAGTGGGGTGTCAACGGCTCTCCCCATTGCTCAGATTGTGTGGAAGCGGCACTATTGATAGCCGAAGAATCCTTCCAGCATCTATCATACGCATATATGCGCTCTAGTGCCTTTGGCTTAACTCCATATAGATAGCCTATTCTTGAGCTTGTACAGACATGGTTGGGGCTTCTTCAAGCTTCGTTCAAATCTGGGTAGCGTGTGGCTCAAACATTCCCTGGCTGCGATGTGATAGGGAAAGGAGAATCGGGCATCTGAACGATATAAAAGTCACTTTTGAATCCCATTTGATCAGACCGCTTGTGTTGTGTGAACCGAGGTATGCACTTGCAGAGTAATGTTTCAGTTGCGTGTACTGGCGCTTCCAATACTAGGCAACTGGCCCGCTTGCCACTAAAGTCTTCTCCTTAAATCATTGCTACGTCCGAAGTATCATGTCAACCCTTGTGCGCTGGTATCTCATCCGCTCCAGTAATGCTGTGTACTGTTAAATTGTTCCTCTCTATTAACGGAAATCGGCCCATTCTTCATGTAGATCTTCGAATTTCCTGTCGTGATTCGATGTCCTAAAGATTACGGACATACTTGTACCTATAATGAAATAACATTTCGTGTTCTTATGGTTCGCATTAGACTCGAGGAAGCACTTAACTCACTCAAACTACTAATCAGTTCGCTCAGTAGCTTATGAAGGTTCGTGTTTAAAGGCGCTCTTGCAATACGGCATTGCAATTCACACAACAGCCGTTGGCAATGTGCCACTTCCCTACTGCAAAGCTTCATCGCGTATGAGGTTCTTAGGTTGTGAACTCAATAAAGAATGTAGCAGCCCAATAGTAAGCTGTTTAACGAAAGTATGTAGCCTAATGCTTGATCTTGTTGTGCGGTAGCACTGCTTGGCTGTAGGGGTCACTAACAATTTGATACGCAAAGTGAATGCATACTCACGTTGCATATAAGTATGTTTGTGGTTGGAGCAGCGGGCTTGTTGCGGTTGGAGCAAACTTGCACTAGTATGGCCAGTTGTTTGATTCTTTGAGAAGCCACTAGAGCTTCGGCTAATAGTCATTGTCATGCAAGCTGGTTGGAGAAAAAGAGAGGCATTGATTTTGGTGCATCTCTAATGGTCATCAGTGCAAGACTTGCTTTTTTGGCCTTAAGTATCACCTCTCGTAGCTAACTGATCCAGTGGTTCTCACTCTAGCTTCCACCAATTGTGTTACTCTGTCTCACATCATCTAGGCGTTTGGTCGGTTGTTCTTCTCATGTAGAGCATTGCGTTTGCATCAAAAAACTCAATCAATCATTAGACTTAGCTTTCAAGCTATTCTTGGTTGTTACTGCTATCTTCCTTAACACTCTATATCAGTGTCTTTTGCTGTCAGTGGGAGAAAAGCCAATGGTATGGATAACCTCTTCAATCAATGAATTCAATCTTCTGATCTTCAATTTGGCGCAAGTCTTGTCTATTCTTCAATATGGTAGTGGGCCATTTGCATCCCAAAGAGCCCGGAAATATGCAATAGTTGGGTCTTTCTATGCATTGAGAGAGACCATATGCAGTGTCCTTTTCCTTCAATAGAGGGTGAGCAATAAGAGCGCGGTTGCTATAATAGCAATGGCGGGTGTTATGATGTGCTCTCGGATTTCCCAAAAGGTATACACTCACATTGTATTCACTAAGCATGGATCTTGACCATATCAATGAGTGTCCTATTCTTCCTTTCAACTATTCCATTGGATTGAGGAGTATACTTGGCCGAGAATTGATGTTTGATTCCAAAATCATCACATAGCTCATCAACTCTTGTGTTTCTAAATTCACTTCCATTGTCACTTCTCACTTTCTTGATTCTTCTATCAAACTCATTTTGGCTTCTCTTGACAAAGGTTTTGAATATGCCAAACACTTCACTTTTGTCAACGAGAAAGAAGACCCATGTGTATCTTGTATAGTCATCCACTATCACAAAGCCATACTTGTTTCCCCCAATACTTGCATATGTAGTTGGTCCAAACAAGTCCATGTGCAACAACTCAAGTGCATGTGTAGTGCTCATCATTCCTTTGTTGGGATGAGTGTTTCCAACTTGTTTTCCCATTTGACATGCACTACAAAGCTTGTCCTTCTCAAAATGAACATCTTTTAGTCCTCTAACCATGTCATGCTTCACTAGCCTCTTTAGTTGCTTCATTCCAACATGTCCCAAGCGCCTATGCCATAGCCAACCCATACTTGATTTGGTGAACAAACATGTTGTCAATTGAGCTTCACTTGCATCAAAGTCCACCAAATAAAGATTCTCATATCTAAATCCTTTAAACACTAAATCACTTCCATCAACACTCACTATCTCCACATCATCAACCCCAAATATGCATTTGAAACCCAAGTCACACAATTGTGCTACAGACAAAAGATTGAAGTTGAGAGATTCCACTAATAGCACATTGGAGATGCTCAAGTCATTGGATATTGCAATCTTGCCCAAGCCTTTGACCTTGCCTTTCTTACTGTCACCGAATGTGATAGCATCCGCATGATCATTGCCACTAGTGTTGATTGATTTGAACATTCTTCCATCTCCGGTCATGTGTTGAGTGCACCCACTATCAAGCACCCAATGCCTTCCACCCGCTTTATAGTTTACCTACAAAAGAGATCAATTCCTTTTAGGTACCCAAACCTTTTTGGGTCCTCCAAGGTTAGTCACCAAGCTCTTGGGCACCCAAATTGCCTTCTTCTTTGGGCCAACCATGGGTGCACCAATGTACTTAGCCTTCACACCATTAGTGCCCTTTGTAAGCATATAACAAGAATCAAGTCTAATGGTTAATGCATGAGCATTGTTCTTGATCTTGTTCTTGTTAAAGCAATTTTGCTCTATATGCCCGGATTGCTTGCAATTATAGCAATACCGACCATTGCTCTTCACAAAACTAGTCTTGTGAGTAGCAAAGGCCGCCTTGCCCTTCTTGGGGGTATAGCCAAGTCCCTCCTTGTTGAGTGGACACCTTTGGCTACCCAAGCACTTAAGCAAGCGGGCATCTCCACCATAGGCATTGCCTAAAGCATGAGTGAGCTCATACACCTTATTCTTAAGGTTCTTATTTTCTACCACTAATGATGAATCACATGTAGTAGAAGTAGGCATTTTAGTTGAGCTAGATGATGATGATGCATTTGTGGGAGCAACAACAATAGGAGCATAAAAAGAATCATCAAGAATATCACATGTTACTCCTATGTTGCATGTCTCTACACATCCTCAATCTTACTTTGATCAAGGAGGGAGGAGTGGGCTTCCTTAAGCCTAGTGTGAGCTTGGCCAAGCTTCTCATGGGCTTCCTCTAGCCTCTCATGAGTGGACTTGAGCTCATCAAAGGATTGCTCAAGAGCCTTGTTGGCCTTGCGCAATTCTTTGCACTCCTTCCTCTTAGTCTCAATGTAAGAGTGAGCATCTTGTAGCATGCTCATGAGGTCCTCCTTTGAGTACTCCTCATCATCATCACTCTCACTCTCACTTTCACTCTCATCGGATGATACCTTAGTGGCCTTAGCCATGAATCATGACGATGGAGTGTTGAAGATAGAAGGCTTGCTTGAGATAGCAAGACTAGCTATAGCCTTCTTCTTGGTGGCCTTCCTTTCATCATCACTAGAATCATCATCATCGCTTGAGGAAGCATCACTATCCCATGTCACAACATAGGATCCACCCTTCTTCTTCTCCTTCTTCTTCTTCTTCTCCTTCTTTTCTTTCTTTTCCTTCTTGTCCTTCTTCTTGCTCTTCTTGCGGTCATCATCATCTTCATCACTAGAGTATGGACAATCCGCAATGAAATGATCCTTGCTCTTTCATCTATAGCACCTTTTGGTAGTGCTCTTGTTTGCATCTCTTCTCTTTCTAGCTCCATAGCCCTTCTTCTTCATGAACTTGCCAAATCTCTTGACAAATAGAGCCATTTCTTCATCATCCATTTCACTCAAGCTTGTGTTTGCTTCATCATCACTTTCCTCCTTCTTAGCTTTACCCTTGCTCTTGTTTTTGGAGGATGAAGCCTTGAATGCCACGGTCTTCTTCTTCTTCTTCTTCTTCTCTTCCTCTTGGGCTCCCCCATCCCTTTCCACACGGTATGTGTCTTGTGTGACCACATCACCTAGTACTTGGTTTGGGGTTACTGTATCCAATCCTTCCCTCACTAGGATAGTCACCAAAGTATCAAACCTTGGTGGTAAGCATCTCAAGAACTTGTGAGAGAAGTCCTTGTCCTCCACCTTCTCTCCTAAAGCCTTCAAGTCATTGATGATCATTTGCAACCGGTGAAACATCTCCGGTATGCTTTCATCGTCTTGCATTTTGAACATGGCGAGCTTGTCCTTGAGGATATATAGCTTGGCTCCCTTGACCGCCTTGGTGCCTTCATATGTTTCTTCGAATCTTTCCCATATCTCACTTGCTCTTTCAAGGTCCTTGATTTGCTCAAAGACTTTTGTATCAAATGCTTCATAGAACAAGTTGATTGCTACATCATTCCATTGAAGCTTCTCTTCTTCTCTAGAAGTGAGACTTGTGGGATCAATTATCGCAAAGTCATGCTCAATTACTTCCCAAATCTTTCTATTCATTCCTCTTGTGAATGCACACATCTTCCTCTTCCAACAATCGAAGTTGGTGCCGTCAAAATGTGGTGGCTTCCCCATATAGTTGATTTGAGCCATTTTTAACACCGGAGGATGTTAAGCCTCAAAACAAACGGTGACCACGGCTCCGATACCACTTGAAAGGTCCAAGTTGGCTAGAGGGGGGGTGAATAGCCTAATTAAAAATCTACAAAATTACTTAGGCAAACACTATTAGTATAACAAATGGCGAAGCTTTTTGCGCTAACCTAATAGTGTGTTGCAAGCCACCTATCCAACAATTCTACCTAATATTTCTATGTCACACAATCAACTAGAGCTAATAACAAATGCGGAATAAAACAATATAGCTCTAGCACAAGTATGATATACAGAATGTATATGAGACAAGTGTGTGCAATAGACAAACTAAGCAAGCTACTCACAACTAGCTACACAAGGTATATGACAAAAGATATACAACAAGAAAAGATATCTACACAAATGAAGTAGCTCAAAGTAAATACACAAAGTAAATAAGCTAGATAGAGGGAATTTCACCGAGCCTTCGGGATCGCCACGTAGAGAGCCAATCACCAGTGAAATCCACTTGTGAAGCCAATCACCAAGAATGTGTAGATGGAGACCAATCACCAAGATGGGGACACAATCACAATAAGCACTCGGGAGACAAAGATTTATCCCGAGGTTCACGTGCTTGCCGGTACACTACTCCCCGTTGTGTCGACCAACACTAGGTGATCCGGTGGCTAATCGGCGCAAAGCCAAGCTCACAAAGAGCGCCACAAGAATCTACCACTAGTGAGGTAGCTCAATGACACGAGCAATCCACTAAGGATGCCTCTTGCCGCTCCGGCGAGGTGAGGCTCCAAAGACCTCTCACAATCACAATCGATGGTGGCCAAGAACAATCACCAATCTTGCCAACAACCACCTCAACACCTCCAAGCCGTCTAGGCACCGGCAAATGCCAAGAGTAACAAGAAAACTCAATGCCGATGCGAAGAACTAGTGCCACTAGATTGAACTCTTTCAAATCACACACTAGATCACTCAATCTCACTTGGTTTGATCAAATCAACTTGGAAGATGAGTTGGGAGGCTTGCCAAGGCTCACTAGAATGCTTAGGAAACAAAATGTGCAAGAGAGAAACCTAGCAAGCCGGCCAAGCCCCTTAAATAGGCCACACAAGTCGGCCTAGCCGTTGGACCCGAAACAGGACCATCGGACGCGCCGGTGTCGGGGCCATCGGACGCTGCCACAGCGTCCAATGCTCCGATGAGCACCACGTGTCCCTCTGCTATGAATACAGGCTGCCCGATCCCAACGGTCACACTCCTGCCCGCGCTGGTTAAAGTGGCATCGGACGCTCCGATGCCTCTGCTCAATTCAGCACTTTACTGAGTCACACCGGACGCTCCGGCACTATCACATCGGACGCTCAAACCCAGCGTCCGATGACCATGCAGAGAGGTTCCAGAGAGGGCCAAAACGCATCGGACGCGTCCGATGGTCCTGCATCGGACGCAGGCCAGCGTCTGATGCTCCCTGGAAAACTAGTTCGCGCCACGTCATGACCATCGGACTCTGCAACAGTGTTTCGCCTGCGTCCGTTGCCAGCGTCCGATGCTACCTCGACTTCTGACAGCAGTTAGGGTTTACCATCGGACGCTCGGCCAGCGTCCGATGCCAGCGACGCCAGTGTCCGATGCCCCTAACTTGACAACTTTTCATCTCTAACTTCTACCCTTGCTCCCATGTGCCAACACCAAAGTGTTTCACCACTTGTGCACGCGTGTTAGCATTTTTCAAAGCAATTACCAAGGGTTTAGTTAGTCACTCACTAGGTCTATAGAATCGATATGTTAGAGAACACCTAGTGGCACTTGAACACCGCATAAGCCGTGAATAATCTCCTCTTAATAGTACGGCTATGTATCCTAAATGTGATCACACTCGCTAAGTGTCTTGATCACTAAAACAAAGAGCCCTATAGGTTATACCTTTGTCTTCGGGCCTCTTTGCTACATCTCTTCTCTTCTTCTTGCAATTCACCAAGGGTAGAGCACTTGATCACTTGAGACGCATATGGCCAACACCATCTTCCATGGTTGTCGCCTAGCTAGCTCTACCACTTGGCTTGGTCGTAATCCTTCCTCATAAGCTACACACATGCTTAGCAATAGGATTAGACCAAAATAGGTTTCATCAATTAACCAAAACCAAACTAGGGCTTTCACCAGTACCTAAACGTCAAAGGATCGCAGGAGAGGGCGGAGCTGGCCCAAGCACAGGTGGGATGGTTCCTCATGAGACGCAGCAACCTCCTCAGACCTATGGCCAACTCGCATTCGGCATGACAGGGAATATCCCGCCATCTGCTTCTAAAGTGTCTCCCGCAACGAACAGGATACAAAAGAATATGTTTGGAGACGGATATCATGAGTTCATCGATTATAGCTCAATTAATGCTCTTCCAAATCCAGACTATAAGAGTTCGGCGGGGCTACATCCTGGGGGGCAGGCACAAGCAACTCCTGATCCGAATGTTGACCTCATCATGCGTAAAATGGCTGATATGATGCAAAATCAATTCGGCCTGAAACCTAAGGATCAAACTTACACATACAAGTCCCCCTATCCAGAGTGGTACAATTGGGTAGCTCTTCCTCCAAGGGTGAAACCTCCTACTGATTTCACCAAGTTTTCAGGCCAGGATGACACCAGTATTATAGAGCACATCGGCCGCTACTTGATTCAACTCGGAGAAGCATCTACAGATGAGGCTTGGAGGATTCGGTATTTCCCGTTGTCATTAACAGGGCCAGCCTTCTCGTGGTTTTCTTCTCTGCCAGCAAATTCTATCAATACATGGGCAGAGCTAGAGCAGAAATTCCACTCGTATTTCTTTACGGGTACCAGCGAGAACAAGTTGGTCGATCTCATGAGCTTAAGGATGAAACCTGGCGATACGCCGCAAGAGTATCTAGGCCGATTCAGGGAGACTTAGAATCTTTGCTATTCTCTGAATTTGCCGGATGATCAACTGCCGGAAATTGCCATAGCTGGCATGTTGCCGAGTATCAAAGAGAGGCTATTCGGCATGGAGTTTGATGACCTCGGGCAGTTATCACAGAGGCTGGCGATGATGAGTAACCAAGCCCAAGGGTTCAAGACGAATAATCAGTTCCAGAAGGGTGATGTGGCTGCCAAGATGTATCAGGCTTTCTTAGAGGAAGCAACTGAGTACGATGATGAAGATGAAATAGCTGCAACCGAGATAGTCTGGAATAAGGAGCCGACTCAAGTCAACCAGCGGTGGCTGAGGCAACAGAAAGGTACTTATGACTTTGATCTTTCCAAGTCAGATAAATTATTTGAGTACTTGTTGAAGGAAGGACGCATCAAGTTGCCGGATGGTCATCCTATGCTACATCCTGAAGGGGTCAAGGACAAGAAATATTGTGGTTTTCACAATACTAGATCCCACTCCATAAACGATTGCCGAGTGTTCAGAGTGCGGATCCAGAAAGCTATCTAGGATGGGCATCTGAGGTTTGATGGAAAGATGAAAATTGATGGTAGCCCTTTTGGACAGAATAATGTGTCCTTCTCTGTTAATATGATCAACGCAGCTGATCCCAGGGATAAGAGTAAAATGAAAGTTTTAACCTCTGATAGAGCGAGGGAAGCTGGTGCCGTTGACCCTAATTGGCAGATTACAAAGAGAGAGCTTCAGTAGAGGGTTCGGTTCCAAAATAGCCGAACTGAGACAGGTGAAACTTCCAGACCCAGGGTCACGACGCGCATCTTGTTGAATAAATGGCGTCGGGAACAGGAACGATACCAGAAGCAGAGACTTTATGAAGAACGGAAGTTCCTGGAGAAACAACGAAGGTATGAAGAAGAGATGTACCGGGAAGAACGGGAAGATACGAAGGAGCAGGAACAGTCTCATTGGGAATGCTTGTTCTTCCAGTATTGTTGGAACGAAGGCTTGAAGCTGCCTGTTAAGAACAACTGCCCTGAGTGCAGTAATCAGTACTCCGAGTATAGGCAGTCTCGAGTCAACCGCCGATTTGTCCATGAGAGGCTTGGGGCACGAATCCCCGAGGACGATCGGCGCGTAAAAATAAATAATTCTGAAGATCGGCAGGGAAGAGGATTTGCCGATCAAAGTTGGGCCCGCACTGAAGAAGAAGAGTACCGCGAATATGTCTGGCAGAGAGGACAGTGGTGTCCACCAGGATTGAGGAAAAGCCAGAAAAGGAGGGTGCAGCGCCTAAGAAATAAAGAGTTGGAGCAAGCAAATGCCAAAGTAAAGCGAGTTTGGCGCCCCAAAGAGAAGCCGGATAGGGGTGATCATTCGGCTGACGCGTGCATGACTTTCTTTCTTCCATCAGAATTTATAGCTCCCGAAGAACAGGATGTCCAAGACGAAGTATATTCAGATTTCGATGAAGATGAATTCCAAGAGTTGTTGGCTCATCTTGTCTTGGCTGAGAGTGCAGTATTCGATAAACCAGCTAAGCATCGACACTTGAAGCCATTGTATATGAGAGGCTATGTTAATGGCAAGCCATTGACTAAGATGTTCATTGATGGAGGGGCTGCCATAAATATCATGCCGTATACCACCTTTAGAAAACTTGGGATGGCAAGTGAAGACTTGCTGAAGACCGACATGGTGTTGAGAGACTTTGCTGGCAATTCTTCTGCTACTCGAGGAGCAGTCCATGTTGAGTTGACGATCAGGACTAAGACTTTGATTACTACCTTTTTCGTCATTGATGGCAAGGGGGCGTACAATTTGCTATTAGGAAGAGATTGGATACATGCAAACTGCTGTGTGCCGTCAACTATGCATCCGTTCCTCATCCAGTGGATCAGAGATGACATCGAAGTTGTCCATGCTGATGATTCAGTGAGTATTGCTAATACAGAGCCTATCTACTGGGAATATGATGGCGTTGAGTGCTTTTCTGGAAGAGCTTGGGAAGCAGGTCCTGTAAACGTTTTCAACGAGGACCAACAGCCGATTCAAACAATCGGCTCTCAGAGCAATTTTTAATGAGTAATACGATTAAGGTAATGGAGAAGAATCGGGACCAAGTTCTATATTGGCTGACAGGGAATAAAGTGTTGATGGTGAAGCCGAGGACAGGATTAATATGTGCGAATTTGAGTCCGGTATAGGTTAAAGTTGGTAAACTCTTGAGAAATCTGCCTGTTTCTCCATTGCCAGAGCTAGAGAAGGGTCAAGAGTTCACGCGAAGTGACGTACAACGAAGAATCTTGGTGAAATTGAAAAATATATGAAGGCACTTCCACAACTTGGTAATCATTTCAAGTTGTACGTGGCGGCCGATAGCCTTATAGCAGGATCGGCCCTTATTTTTTGAATTTAAGTTTAAGTAGCAGCTAGCTTTAGCCAAAAAATGTTAAACCCGCAGAAGGGTATTCGGCTGTGAAGAGATTTTGTCACTCGTGAATCAAACTTCGACACTACTTGTTGAAAGCCGAACGCGTGGAAATTGTATCTGGAATGGATTCAAGGATATTTTTATACAGCCGATGAACAACATCGCCTTTAGTAGAAAAAATGTTCCAAGAATTCAAGACATAGCTGATGTTATTTATATCGCCTTTAGTACAAGATATTTATGACCCTGGTGGCCCTAGCATTTTTCGAGTTGGTAGGTTTATTGGAAGAAGAGAGAGATGAAGTGCAGTAAGTGCAATGCCAGGTGACATGACATATCGGAGATAAGATCTAGTCGGCTAAGATGACGTCATACATTCGGCAAACACTCTTCTGAAGAAATGTTGTGGATAGAGAAGGTCACTGAGGAATCGAAAAATGCAGATAAGCATGATTTCGAGGAGAATAAGTTTCATATATTGCAAGCCTCATTCATAGAACCATCCTAATACAAACTACCCTTGAAATAATTTGTTCACAATGGATTGCGGGTCAGTAAGCTCGGCAATGGCAACAGCATGGTTACCATAGATCTCGAGATCTTCGATTCATCCGGATCCCCGCCTGCGAAGCCAACTGGTAGGAAGGAGTAATCTTCTTTGGTCCAAGAACTCATTGCTGATAGCCCAAGGGAAACCCCGGCGTGCACACCTTGGATGATGGCCTGATCTATGCGGACATCCATGGCGTCAAGGCGGGCTTCGGCTAAGTCCCCATGAACATTCACTTTGAGGGCAATTTTGTTCGCTGCTATTTTCAAATGGTCATTCTTTGCAGAAAGGGCTAACAAAAGAAGGGATGCATCAACAAGGCGAATTCAACCAGAAGAAGAGGACCGAGGCTCTGCTAACCTGTGATGATGTTGCAGAGTTGATTCCGTTGGTCTGCCCACTCAGCTTCCTCGATGCTATGTTTCTTGGATGCATTTTCCAGTTCCTTCTAGGCCTTATCCTTTTCCTCGCGGTATCGAAGAGCATCCAGATGGGTCTGCTAAATTGAATTGTTGAATTCCAATCTGATGGCTTAGGGAAAGGATTGAAAAGTTATTGGAGTTACCATTTCTAGAGGAGGAACTCGAGCTTGGCTGGATGAAGACTCCACCATGAGAAGGACGATGGATCATGGAAGGATGAGCAAGAAGAACTATCGCAAGGGGGCAGGGGACTAGTCTTTTACCTATGGTACCAGTGAGTTAATGCTCGACTTCCTCCTGCTTCGTCTCCGTCAGGGTGCCTGCCGTGGTCACCTTTGCCTGTCATTGATGGAAACGCAAGCAAGAAATTTTCTCTCTGGCTTGAGCTAGAAGCCGAGAGATGAAAATTTTTGCAAGTCAAACTATTTGATTGGAGATAAGGATAACAACCTGTGTAGGGTCATATTTATAGGACCAAGGCTTGCACACTGGAAGACTAAGCATCGGATTGGGGTTTCCACGTCTTATGGGCCGTTATTGGGCCAAGCTAGATTTTTGACGATTGAAAGAGGTTGTGACTCCAGAGTCAGAAGGCCGATGGGATTCGGTTAAGAGTTGTTCCGTTTTAACTAGTAATTTGGGAACTCATGTTACCAATTGGCATTAAGGGCAGAGATCTGAGAATCGGAAAATCCCTTAAGAAATACTACCTTGGTGTCATCATGGATCGGAAAGCTGAGGGAAAAATCGGATGCTTTGGATCCAAAATGACCGATTACAACAATTGCCTGCGAGACAAAGGTGTCTAATACGATTGTCAGCAATAGCCGATGTGGTAAACATCGCCGCTAGAATAAAATGAGAGTTAATGATTGATGCACAGAAAACAGAGCATACATTGATCTCGAGAGATCAATCACAGATTGATTTCAGAAAGACAAACAAAGGAACTTCTTATTTACAAAATAAATTATAGTGGAAGATCAGTTCGTCCATTCTATCCTATTTCTAATTGGGAGATCAAAGTCGAAGGAATTAGCCAGATCTGTTCCAGCTTCTTTCATATCATCGACAGAATGAGCCACCCTGTATTCTAGCCCTCGCTCGCAGACGCCGAAATTACAGTAATCGGCTCCAGAGTGAATCCGTACCGCGTTGAAGGCGAGTGCAGCGCCATATCCCATACCAGCTCTAGAAATGTCAGGGAGGGCTCGGTTGACTTCGTTTACCCGCCTCAGAGCTGTCGTACACGGTACGTTGGCCGTAACAGCGAGGTTAGCAATAGATGCTTCGAGAGATTGAAGCTTGGTCTCCAGAGCTAAAAAGGAGGAAGAGTCGGTAAGAGCAGAAAGGGAAAATGAAAAGGAAGATGATGAAGGGATGCTTACCGGTAGCCCGTTCCCGGGCAACATCGCGCTCTCGAGAGATTCGGTTGATCTCCCGGTCCTTCCTCTCCGAATCAAATTGAAGATCTGCAATCTTCTGAATCAGGACCTCGGGGAGGTCGTCTCCGGCCCTTCTAATAACAATTGTGAGGTAAGAACAACTGCTTCATTTTGGAAACAAAAGAAAGAAAAGAACAACCTCCTTTTAGAGGTGCTAGAAGCACCAAGCTCGGAGCTATGGCGACTCGCTGCGGAAGACATCCTCCAGAGCGAGATAAGAGAAAAGAGGGTTTTTTGAGTCTAAGCAAGAGGAGTTCAGAGTGCACAAGTCGAAACAGGGCGAAAGAAGGTTTTAAAGAATCCCAGAGGGCGCATCGGGAGATGAGTCGGCAGATATAACAATTATAGCATGTGAAGGCGAACGCTTCGGGAGGCTCCACGTTGAGAAGGAATTTTGGAATAAATATTTATCCCAAAATTAGGGGGCATGTGTTAACACCAGAATTTCGCACGCATGAGGTCCAGCTAGCAGAGAAGAAAGGATTCGGCAAGCAATCAGACGGCTATTTGGTCCTCAAGATTTCGATGAATGTCTGTGCGGTCGGCTATCTTGCAGAGAGATGTTTCCATTCGGGAAATGGATGTTCCAGATGAAGCCGGCTTGCATGAGAAGACATATGGCGATGAAAGATACCGAGAAGATTAGGAATAGATTTCGTATCTTTCCATATTTTATCATTGTAAATCGTAATCGTCTAGGACTCGTATTTTGTCCAGGGTATAAATATAAGCCCTCGACCATTGTAAAATTGTTCACAACCAAAACAATACAAACCGGCCCCGTGCCATCTTCGAGTCCCTAAGTCGTGTCGTCGAGTTCTTCGAGAGGAAACATCGCAGTACCGACAACCTTGTTATCATGTCTAGTATCATGCGGTGGATTTAGATATGATGCAAGTAGTCCCGTATGTTAAGCTTAGTATCGTGCGACGGATTTAAGCTTATGACGGGAAGTTTTTGCTTATGCCTTGTATCGTGCGGCAGATTAAGACATGAGTAAAAATAGTTATCGGCTCTATTAGATTTGGCAGATTTAATAGATTCATTAAGTTATCATGTGTTAAGTGTTTTATTTATTTAATTCCTGTAACACTCTTTTGCCCAATCTAGATAGATCTCTATTCGGCCTTGTTTCACAAGTTTGCTTGTGCTTTGCTAATTATAAGATCATGATGGCCGGATCAGCTTTCAATCTAGGTTGTTACATGTTGCGGGTTCATACATGTCAATCATGTTTATGCTTTGATAGAACTGGGTGTCGTGCGACAGATGCAGGTTTTAGATTAGTTTGATCATGTTTTGCTTGTATGTTCCTTCCTCATGGACCCCAACTCGGCTAGTTTGCCAATTTTGGTTATGCTTACATGAGCAATGAACTTTTATAGATCTATTCAAGTACATGCATGCTTTTAGCTTGTTATAATTAGATTGTATCATGCGGTGGATTAATCTGATTATAAGAAGTGGTATAGACTTATAGCAAGTGGTATTATGCGGTGGATTAGCTTCGCTTAAGTTTATGCTTGACGGGTTTATGAAGACTAAACGTGCGGCAGATTAGTTGGATTAGCCTATGCATGTGTTATTTGAATAGATCTATTCTTGCAAGTTTCCTGTTTATAATATCTTTGATTCGTTCAAACATGTCTTCCTTTTGCATTCGGCAGTTAATATGCTTCACATGCTCTATTCTCATACTTGCCGAATGGCTTTGTAAACATGCTCTGACAGACAGCTTCTATAGCTGTGTGCCGTCGTGGCTGGCTTCCAAAGCCGTACATATGGAACTGTCTGGTTTTACCCAGCATGTTCCAGAGGTATTCTCACGCTTTATCCCTTGTTGGTTTTCAGGTCAAACCGACTGGCACGTCACCAGATTCAGCACACTTCGGGCACTCGATTGAAGCTAGCCTCGTTCGGCTTGCTGTGTGTCCTGGCGCAAGGTGTCACTTTTTGCGTCAACACTTGCTTTGTAGTTATCTAGCTCTGTGGTTATCTAGGAGTAGTTAGTAGTGAGTTATCTTTAGTTACCCTTAGTTACCCCTTGTCTACCTATCCATCCACCTTACCTTAGCCATCCATTTCATCCTTACCCATCCACCCAAATACTCTTTCTAGCCTTCCATCCCTTCTCTTCCCTTCTCCCCTTTTCTCTTTTCTCTTTTTCGACTCTCATCCCCTCCTTGACTCAACTCATACACCACCCTAGCCTTCCCTTGGGATCAAAAAAATCGACACCTGGTACTCCCAGGCGAAGTGCTACTACGATAGTTCTGTGCGCTTGCAGAATCTCCTCCTAGTAGATTGCATTCTCGCTAGCTAGCTCCTACTAGCGTCGGGACTGACAACTGTGACGGAACGGCCCTAATCTCATGGCCCACGTGTCCCTGTCAACCTCTGACAGCCGAACCCATGTTCCATGTGATTAAGACCTGTTCGCCACCGGGCTACATCAGTGCCCAATGTCTGCAGGATCATCTCACAATTCGGTTACAGCATTGCATACTTTTACAAATAACATCGGAATAAAGAGCGGAAGACTTAAATAACATTAGTTTTACAAAGCAGGGTTCCAAATAGAAATTAAGGTGCAGTTATTACAAACCAAGTTCTGATAATAGAAATAGACATAGGCAACATAGTGGAGAACAGCAAAGATACTTATAATCACCCAGCCCGAGGGTGTACAACTATTCTTCGGCCTCATCGGCCTCTTCCTGGACGATGGTCACGCAGCAGGGTGCAAGACACATCGGGGACTCTGTCATACCTGCAGCATGGGTAACAAACCCTGAGTACTGGGGTACTCAACAAGACTTACCCGACTAAGAAAAAGGGAGAAGACTCAGGAATGAGAGGCTTAGGGTAGTCAAGGTAAGGTTTAAGCAAGATCAAGTATTTTGCAGAAAAGCATTTTTGTAAACCTTATTTTATTTTGGAAAGATTCAGTATTCCTCAATTCTTCATCGTTCATGATTCATTTTACATTTCAAAACATTCCTAGTTGAGAACCACTCTCCGTTGACAGTTAGTGGACCAAGTCTCCATAACCGAGGAGCAACGTTAATCCGGATAAATAATACTCAGCTGAGGATCCCTATCCACACTGCATATGTAGCACCCAAGCTTGCATATGCCAACTCGTCTTCCACGATTCCTCCAAGATTGGACCCGGTCCTACGCCACCCGGAAGTACAGTACACCACTCCTATCCAGGTACGACGACCACGTGGGTACATGCTACTTCCGCCATCTCTCCACTCCCAGTGCGCGGTTGTCGGTCCCAATAATGGATTTCTCGGAGCCAGAGCTTTCCGTAGTATGTGAATAGTTACAAGTCTTGACCAGCAGGCCCCCATACGGATGGTCCCTATATTTTTCCGCCAGCGACAAGCACCTCGGGACTCTAACCCAAGATTACAGGTCCTGTCGGTTTTTCAACCCTGTCCCGGTCGATCTCAACTGTTGAGTCCCGGACTACAACATGACGGCACCGTACGCGCGGACAACCTCTTCTCGACAATGACCACATGCTAGCTAGGCAAGCAGTCATCGAACGGGAAGTAAAGCCAAATTCCCATAAAGATTCTTTCAGTGATCATACTTTTGAAAATGGCATTTTATTGCAAATCTATAATATAGCATCACTAAGCATTTTGCAAATAGTTTTAAAGCAGGGCTGGTGGATCTTCTGGTGGAGGTAAATAATGCAGGTAATAGGTCATCACACAACTCCTATAACCTAATGCAGTAGTTTAACTCAAAAGCATTTAAGGAAAATATTTTATAAATCCAAGGAAGGGTTAAATGCACCGGGGCTTGCCTTGAAGAGCAAAGAGGACAGTTGTCGGAGCTCGGGGTAGCCTCAGGGACAGGTTCGTCAGCGGCTGCCTCGATCTTGACGCCTTCTTTGGTGACTATACGAATGCAATGATGATGCTCATGAGTATGCTAGCATGAACAATGCAACACAGGGCTTACAACATGAACCTTAATCACCTTTTCTGTTTTTCTTAATTATTTAAAAAGGTCATTTTATGCAGTTGCTCCAAAAATTACCAAATTAATCACATAAGTTCATTACGGTGTAGATAGATGGCAAAACAAATTTCATAATTTTTGGAGGTCATTAAGGTGCTCAAATAAAATCAGACATTAATTAACAAAAGACACTATTTAACAATTAAAGATAAATGCTCAAAAATAAACTTGTTCCAAAAGACTTCAAAATTTCACCAGAGACTAAACATGGCATAGGAAGCTCACAAAAATTTATCTCATGATTTTTGGAGTTATAAAAGATTTTCTAAAAATCCAAAACCATCCATTTATTAATTAAAAGATGGATTTTACATTTTCAAATTCTTGTAGAAAAGTCAAGTTTCATATTTTTATAAAATACTACATAGTATAAAGACTCAACTGTAAAATTTTCAGAATTTTTAGAGCAATACAGAAAATCATACAAAAAGATGAAATAGCAAGACTATTCACATCTTCTAAAAAGAAAAGGAGCACTGTGCACGAGTCGGAGCGCTCGCCGACGAGGCGTGGCGGCGGACCGGCTGCACGAGGCCTCGGCTGGGAAAGCAGAGGGTGGGAAAGACTTTGCGGGCTCACCGGGAGTCAGAGGCAAGGCTCGGCGAGGCGGATGGAAAAAGAGGGCTCGACGGGCGAGGCCTCGGCGGGGTTCTCTTGCGGCAGACTTCTCGAGGGAGGCCTCGGCTTACTCGAGGCTTGTGGCTCGAGGGTAGTGCGATTCGCCCGAGGCTGAGGCTAGTCTCGGCTGCTTCGAGGGGCGGGGTTCGAGGATGTGCTCGAGGGTGTGGCTCGGGAACGTGCTCGAGGGTAGTGCGATTCGCCCGAGGCTTGGGGCTCGATACGGTCGAGGGTGCGGGTCGAGGAAGGAGACGACCGCGGCGGCACTCCGGCGATCCGGCGACTCTGTACACCAGGCACGGTCACCAGTAGCCGGTTAGGGGCGCAAGAAGACAAGGAAGGAATATCAGAGGTCAGAGGGAGGAGAGGTGGAGCGACGGCGGCGAATTTCGTCGAACCGAGTCAGACGGCTTCTCACCGGCGCTGAGGAAGAAGGGCTCGCACTCGGCGGTGGGAGGCGGTAGCGATGGAATTGAGGGGTGGGGAAGCTGCACGGGCTCAAGGCGGAGCTGCTGGGCTAGTTGGTTGAGCGGGGGAGACTCTGGAGTGAGCTGGCCACGGTGGCGGGGTGAGTGCGGAGCTCCGGCCACCGGCGGGCCTTTTATAGCCGCGGCCAGGGGCCGTTAGGGAGCGCGCGGAGGTGCGGATGAGGTTGCCCGCGGTGCGTGCTTGCGATCTCATGATGAAGAAGGACGGAATTCAGTTTGGGACCCGGGCGTCGTGCTTGCCGGCGACGGCCACGCGGCGGCGACGTCGGGGAACAGTGGGGGACGGGGGCGGAGGTCAGCGCTTGCGCGTGCGGGGGCAGAATGATGGCGCGGTCACGGGCGACAAGTCGGGGGCGGGCGGGCGGCTGCCAGGCGCGTGGCGCACGCAGCTCCGGCGAGCGGCCATGGCCGCCCCCCCTGCTCTGCTCTGACCCTAGGTAGGAGATGAACAGGGCTAGGTCTAGGTGTTGACATTCTGAATTTTACAAATTACTCCCAAAACTTGAACTGCACGGGAAAAACTCAGAATACCAAAGTTGTGTAGAAAAAGGAGATCTACAACTTTGTCAATAAGAACATTTTCAAATTCCAAACAGTTTTTGAATTATATTCGAAAACAGAAAAGGGAACACTTTTGGGATTTGAATAAATTCAAAATTACTTTTGATTTTATATTGGAACTCGAAAATCTGTAAATACCAAAGTTGTCCCTCTTGACAAGATTTACAACTTTGCCTTTTGAACCAAATCCAAATTTTGAATAGTTTTTAAAGTATTAAAAGAGGGGTAAAAAAACTAGGGTTTGGAAATTAGGGCTTTTCAAAAGGGATTTGAAATCTGTTTTTGATTTTGGGTTTTTGAACAACACAACAAAGCTTCAAGACACAAAACTGAACAAGAATTAAACAAGGCTAGACACAGAGGTGAAATTACCATTTTTGCCCTTAAAGGAAGATTTGGGCTTTAGGGTTTTTGAAAAGAGATTGCTACACAAGTACTAAGCAAACATAAATGCAAGGCAAGAATGATTAATGACTAATGATGATGACATGTCAGGTTAATTACATTTTTAAACACCCGAGGTGTTACAGCCTTCCCCCCTAAAAGAAATCTCGCCCCGAGATTTCACGTCTTAAGAAGGAAAAGGCAAAACCTTACATCTACAGAGTATCGAGAAAGTCGGGATAGTTCTTTGCTAAAAAGTCTTCAGACTCCCAAGTGGCTTCTTCTTCAGAGTGTTGGTTCCACTGGATCTTGTACCATCTCGTGGTAGTCCTCCGGGTAACACGATCCTTGTAATCCAACACACGAACTGGATATTCAGAATATGACAGATCGGGTTCTAACTCAACACCTTCAACATCTACCACATGTTCGGGCACTCGGAGACACTTCTTGAGTTGGGAGACGTGAAACACATTATGAACTGCTGAAAGATGATCGGGCAACCTTAGCTTATAAGCTACCTTGCCACAGCATTCCAGAATTTCAAAGGGACCAATATAGCGAGGTGCTAACTTCCCTTTAACTCCAAAACGAGTGACTCCTTTTGAAACTTCAGAGGTCGACATCTTTTGTCGGCATAGCTCTTCTGTCGAGATTGCGCAATTTTCATATTCTCTTGTATTTGCTTGACTTTTTCTTCCATATCTTTCACTAGGTCAACTCCAAAGAATTCTCTTTCTCCAGGTTCAGACCAACTGAGAGGTGTACGACAACGGCGGCCGTACAGCGCTTCAAAGGGTGCCATTTTTGATGCTCTCTTGGTAACTGTTATTATATGAGAACTCTGCCAAGGGCAAACAGTCATCCCAAGTATCTGCGAAGGTGAGCACACATGCTCTCAACATATCCTCTAACACTTGGTTGACTCGCTCAGTTTGTCCATCTGTTTGTGGATGATATGCTGTACTATGCAAGAGCTTGGTTCCAAGTGAGGTATGGAACGCTTTCCAAAATTTTGCGACAAACTGGGTACCACGATCAGAGACAATGGTCTTGGGTATACCATGGAGTTTTACTATGTTGTTCTTGTACAAAGTGGCATAAGTGGGGACGGTGTAACTGGTCTTCACTGGCAGGAAGTGAGCTTACTTAGTGAGACGATCCACGATCACCCATATGGAATCAAAACCTCTTGATGTCTTGGGTAGACCATTGATAAAATCCATACTGATATCGTCCCATTTCCAAGCAGGTACAGATACAGGTTGCAATTCTCCTCCGGGCCTCATGTGCACGGCTTTGACTTTTTGGCAGGTATCGCACTGAGCGACATACCGGGCGATCTCAATCTTCATCTTTGTCCACCAGAATTTCTGCTTCAAATCCTGGTACATCTTGTTGCTGCCGGGGTGGATGGAGAATCTAGTCAAGTGTGCTTCATCAAGGATTAGCTGGCTTAACTCAGGCACTTTGGGAACTACTAACCGATTCTTAAACCATACTACTCCTGTATCATCAATCCTGAAACAATCAGCCTTTCCGGATTGGATCTTTTCGATGATGTGCTTGATTCCAGGGTTATCTTTCTGTGCAGCGATGATCTGCTCTTTGATAGGGGTTTCTATTCTGATATTATTCAGAGTTCCTTGTGGAATCATTTCAATATTCAACTTTTCCAGCTCATAACACAAAGAAGAATCATAGGGTTTCTTCATCAGACAGTTGCAATAAGACTTGCGACTGAGTGCATCGGCGACCACATTCACCTTACCCGGATGTAATGCACTTCAAGATCATAGTCCTTAATTAAC
>VDCT01000413.1:0-49263 GCA_009763385.1 Coix lacryma-jobi var. lacryma-jobi
ACAATGTGCCAAGGATGGAGCCAACAGGGCAGCATCCTAGTGCGGATATCATCGCCCGTTTCCCCGCCGACTTAGCCAGTGCGATGGCAGGAGTGTTTCCGTGGATCATCTTTCCCATTACGCTGGAAGCAGACTCCAGAGTCAGCTTGACAGGGAGCCCTGAGGAGCGTGTCCTTCACCTCACCGCCACCTACCAAGAGAAGAGGAAGCTTCAGGAGACTTCGACGCTGAGGTTGTTCGTCTACAGGAGAGGATTCAGCAGCTACGCTTGAGCGCGACGACGCCGCACCACTGCCGCAGGCTCAGTCTACCGCCAGGACAGTCGCCGAGCAGATGTACCTGACCGCATCTCTGCAGAGAGATGAGGCCGCGTGCCGCACTTGACCAACCTCAGAGAGGGAGCCATCTTCTTGGTTCAGCAGATCAACGCACAGCAGGTCTACATCGAGCAGCTCCACGAGGCCGTCCATGAGTCCTCATGCAGCCTGACAGGAAGGCAGCAGCACCAGCAGCTCCCGCAGCAGAGGCCCCAGATCCCAGGGACGGAGAGGTTCTTGGTCCCGACGCCCCACCAGAGGAGGCTCATTGCAGATGAGCCATGATCGATGTTTGGACATCAAGGACGCCGCATCCGCCGTGGAGATCCCTGAGCGCTAGTTTGTTAGAGATCGTTTTCTTTTGTATAGCTTGAGCTTGCTCGCTAAGTGATGTAATGATCCAAACAATGTGATGGTTTTATGTTTAACTTATGATGGCATGTAATGGCTTTTGGACAAAGTCCGGACTTCGATCCGGCACTCTTTTAGGAAATCCGTCGTTTATGTGCCTCTGGTGACCTCTGTCCATCCTGTCCAGTGGGGCTTAGCAGGTAGAGCCTTGACCTTGATCTCCACCATGACCAAGGAATCCTGCCCGTAAATCTCCTTCTGCCATGAGTATCTGGGCTCCTGTCCTTCCTCGTAGCCAACGGCCTGCAAAATCCTCCAAAGGATAGTCGGCAACCCAAAGTAGGTCAGGAACGTCCTCCGGGTCAGCTTGGTGGCCAAGCGATGACGCGGAACTCCTCTGCCTCCGGTGGCCTTGCGAGCAGTCAACTTGGTTCGGGCCATCTGTAGAAACAAAGGGTTTCGAACTCTCGTGAGACAGATATTAAGTTGGCAAATTTTATAGAAAAGAGACAACTTTTAATTAAGGGGAGGTAATGCAAATGCAAGAATTTAAACATGATGCATGATCGTACTTACGTTCTCACTCACTATTAATGACTCGTAAGTCCTAACGTTCTAGTCGGTGGCAAGAATCGATCTCTCATGCGTTATCTACACGTTCTACTCGTTCGCATAGTTAGTGTACCTGCAGAAGATTCATTTCAGCCCAACAAAATTCCCAATGATAAAATAACTGAGTATTGGCCAATATGCGCAAAATACATAGAAGCCAATACTAAACACCATGCACCAATAGAAATCACCCTTAAAATCATTGATACCCTCATATGTGTCTGCGTGGAGCTCGCACATACTTGGTATAAGAACTCTCAACTAGACCGACGGTTGGACGGTCATGCTCTCATATCTCACAAAATCATTTTATGCATGTTTTCGCAATCGACGCATTCTCTTTTCCCGAGAATGGACCAGCAATAAAGATCCAGCATGAAGCAAAACCCTGAACCCTGTTAGCAGTTAAGCCACCTGAATCCTAGTATAGGGCTTAAGGACGAGACTGGGCACACTTAGTAATTAAAATAGTTTTGAAAATAGATTTGAAATACCCATTTTAGTTCGAAAATAGCTCTTTACGAAGGTAATCACTTGAACCATGCTCTGATACCAGCTGTGGCGGAACCGACCTGGCGATAAGAGCTCAAGTATTATCTTAGCCAAATCCGTCTGACTTCGACTCATACTTGAACCCATATAACCCCGGTAGTCCGGAAATCACGAAGGATTTCTAACACCATAACATACAGGATCGCATCGTTCAAGGTTACATTCGTAAAGATACATCACAGCGAAACGAAATCGAATTTAAAACATCAGAGTGCGGAATTTAAAACAGAGTTATTACAATATTGAGTTTAAAAGTGCGGAAGCTTGAATAAGTTTAAAACACGACCACAACAAACGTGGTCCAAATAAAACATTGTTTGATAAACCCACTCAACACAAGTCATTCCTCCTTTTTAAGATAGTGTGCCACCAGTAGTCTCAGTCTGGCAAAAGAAGGAGGAAAGCTTCTTGACGACCCTGCCCTGGGCCTACTCCTCATCACCTTCCACTGGGTAGAGGCAGTGCTTACAATAGCCAAAGTAGACCTGGCCATCTGCAACAAACGGGATAAACCCTGAGTACGGGAATGTACTCAGCTAGACTTACCCGTCTAACTGAAAATAAAAGACTCCAAGGGTATGCAAGGCTTTTGAGGTGGAGCTGGGATCTTTTAGTTGCGAAAGGCTCAAATTCAGATAAGGGAATAATTAATGATTATGGTGAGCTGTTATTTTTTAAACCTACTCCTTAGTTCTAGGTTATTACCTGTACTAGAGCACTCACTTGAATCTAACAAACAATAATATAACCATATCCAGTTGACTTATCCACATTTTAGTTGAACCTTTAAACATCACATGGAGTTGTATCGTGGTGAAGCTCGTCATAGTTTCCCACTAACCGGGGGAGACGGCGACTCGAATCGAATTCCAAACCAGCTGGTGAAAGACCTTTAATACCAGCCCACACTTTCCCCCGTCGGGTCCATGCATTGGGCAACCGCTCGACGCTTGTTCGTGGTGGTAATCGTCGCGGCTCAAGCACGGACCGCCCAATCAGAGTCTGGCGATGGCCTCACGCGGCAGATCGCAACTTCCGTACTAGAGGGCACGACACGGGTTGAGACCGGCCCGAACAGCTTCTAACCGGCTTTGGGGTCGATGATTACGGCACCGACATATCCCTAAGTAAAAGGGCGCGTTCAAAAATGAACGAGGGCCAACATCGATACAAACCTACACGATCCAACGGACGGACTGCCCCAAGTTTCCAAACTTGTGCCTTGCCTTCCAGTTGACCGTATTTCATTACTACTCAGGTTCTTTTCCACGATAGCAAATATAGCCAACCGTGATCCGGTCAATACCCATCGGGGTATTACGGAAACATCCTTAACTACTACTTTTATTAAGCAGGCTAAGCAATTCTACATTATAAAGCAGTAGCAGGATAACAAGGCAGGTAATAATCAATAATCAAGGAATGGTAATGCAACAAATAGGATTCAATCAACTCCTATACCTAATGCATCACAATATAAAGGACTCAAGTAAATTAATTATAAAAACTGGGAGACTTAGAATGCTCCGGGGCTTGCCTTGAGTGAAAACCGAGGCCTCGTGGGAGGGGCACTCGGGCAGGTTAGTGTCGGACGCGGGGTCTGCTTCCTCCGACTGCTGGAGCTCCTGGATCTCCGGCTCGACGCTTGGCTCCTGCTCTTGGTGGGGCTCCGGGAGTGTCGATCCTATTGCATGCGATGAATTTATAATTCAATAAATGCGGTGCAAGATGAAGTGGCATGAAAAGAATAACTCTTGCAAACCAACAAAGCCAACTTGTTGAACCACTTTTAACCTTGGGGCAATATCTCATTTATTTCATAAAACAAAATCTGAGTATTCAACTCTTTCTTATTTAAATACATCAAAGGAAACTCAGATTTGAACTGCAAGTGTATTTTTCTGGGCTCAGAAAAATCCACAAAAATTCCAGAAGGTAAATCACGCTTGCTGGACTCTACTGAACAAGTTTCAGCCAAAGATAAAATACAGAGCTGCAGAAACAAAAATGACAAGCAAACTGCCTAAAAAAAAGGTACTTTGAACTACAACCCTACTGTAAAAGAGTGCATAGCTCTATTTCCTATTTTTCCCAGATTCTACTTCACATTTCATATTTATTCAAAAAATTCCATGACCAGAACCATCATATATTTTCTTACATGAATTTCTAAAGATCTATACAAAAAAAACACAGTTGTAAAGCAACTACAAATTTTTTTCCATAAAACAGATCAAGTTTATATTTTTCTCAGACTCTTCATGACACACCAAGACTGTACAAATTTTCCCATATTTTATTTCAACATATAAAACACCTTAACACTTATTCTAAGAAATCAGCAAAAATAGACTTTTAACTATAACCGTAACTTTTTCTACATAAACAGTGCATCATATATTTTTCACAGGTGCCAAACAGTATAATAAACTTACACAAAATTTTCCAGGAATTATCTCAACCAGAAAACACTTATAATCATTTATTTAAACAAAAGCATATAAACTGAAATAAATGAAAACAGTAAAATAAACTGCTATCAAAAATACATTCATATTTTCCCATGATAGATCTATTCATAAGAAAGCTAATAAAACTGGAAGCACTTCATTTGGATTTATAAAACAGGCTACACAAAAATAACAAGCATCTCTGGAAATTAAACCGAAAAAGAAAAACATTTAACTTCTCCGGCTGGCTTGCGAGAACTCGGTCTATGGATCGGTAAGGGACTGACGCGCGGGACCCGTGGGTCAGCAGAACCTATTCGGGCTCGGGCGCACGGCGGAAAGCGAATCGGCGAGGCCTGGCTCGAACGAGACCGCACCCGAGGTTTTGCTCGAGGCCGAGCTCGAGGCCGAGGCCTGGCTCGAGGGCTCGGGCGAGACGGAAAAACGCACGCTCGTCCGAGGCCTGGTTCGAGGCTGAGGCCTGGCTCAAGGGCTCGGGCGAGACGGAAGAACGCACGCTCGTCCGAGGCCTGGTTCGAGGCTGAGGCCTGGCTCGAGGGCTCGGGCGAGACGGAAGAACGCACGCTCGTCCGAGGCCTGGTTCGAGGCTGAGGCCTGGCTCGAGGGCTCGGGCGAGACGGAAGAACGCACGCTCGTCCGAGGCCTGGTTCGAGGCTGAGGCCTGGCTCGAGGGCTCGGACGAGACGGAAACAGGGGAGGGATTGGTCCGGCGATTTCTCGCCGTCGGTGAGGTCGCCGGCGCGGAGGCTGGGCCCGGCGGACTCGTCTCAACGAGGCGCATCCGGCGGTACTGGTGGATTGGCCAGCGCACAGCCGTAGCGTGCCGGCGGCGAGCGGCAGCGCACGGCGGCGGCGGCATCGCGCGGCTACGCCGTTTCCGGCGGTCGCCGGCTAAACTGGCGGGCGTGTGAGACTCAGTGAACCTAGAGGGGAGTCCTAGGGGTGATGGTTTGGCCGGAGGTGCGCTGGTGCGTGCTGGCCACGTGTGAGGTCCGCGATGGCGGCAATGGCGCTCGGCCGAGGTGAACAGAGAGATAGGGAACGATAGCGTTAGGGCTAGTTGGTGTTCTCACCTTGCCCTGGCTTGGCGAAGCTGGAGGAGGAAGAAGGGAGGCGGTGGAGCTCGGGTCGGGGACGAACGGTTCCGGGCTCCGAGCGGCGCTGAAAGCTTCCGCGGCGGGGCTCTTCGGACTTCGGCGTCGGTGGAGCTCGGCGGATGGCGCGGGGGTGCGCACCGTGTGTCCGAGACGAAGGCGGGGCAGTGGCCGGGGTTAATCGGCCGGTGATGGAGGTGGTGACTGGAATTGGGAAGGGGCCTTGCGGCGGTGGTTGCAGCGAGCGGAGAGTGCTCAGTTTGCTTCGTGCGCGGGTGAGAGTGGGGAGTGAGAGCGAGAGTGAGTGCGCGAGTGAGTGAGGGAAGGAGCGGAGGGTGGAGTGCTCGGGCTTTTGGTCGGCTCGGCCGGCCGGTGGTCGCTGCGGGGGCCACGGCGGCGCGGTCGGCGAGGCGGCGGCAGGCGGCTCGGCAGACGAGGATGCGCGGGAGTGGCCGGCGAAGATCGCTGGCGTGCTCTGGTGGGAGAAGATCGGAGAGGGAGTGGTCGGCGTGGATTTGGCGCAGAGAAGGGGCGCCACGCGGCAAGCCGGCCGGCGTACGGCGCGGCCGTGTCAGGTGGCCGGCGCGCGGTGCGCGGGCGGGCGCGCGCGCGGGCGAGGCGGCGAGCGCTGGGCCGAGGCGGGGAAGCGGGCCGAAAGGCCGGATGGGCCGAAAGGGTTGGCGCCGGGAAAGAAAAACATTCTTTTGCTTTTTCCAGAAATTTCCAAAGTTTGACTTCTCAAAAACAGTTTGAAAAACTTCAAACCAGGCTTTGACCCAAATATAAAAGTTGCTCAAAATATTTTTCTCTACAACTTTTATATAGAACACTTTTTCTGAAAACCATTTATAAATCCTCCTCAAGAATAAAGCCAAAATCAAAGCATCAAGTCAAATAGAAATCCAATTTCAAATAAACAACAAAAGATCAAAGGCATACTTTTACACATGAAATGATGCAATGCATTGCTTATGCTTTCTTAGTGGCTAATTGCAGTGCCTAATGCAGTGCTTGACACCAGGGTGTCACAGTGGCCGCGTCCTCCATTCCACCGTTTATCGCGGCGTTCATCATCGCGATGGCGTTCCTGGGATCGTGAGCGGCGACGTGGGCGCTCATGATGGCGATGGGCATCGTCGGCGTAGGAGTTGGCAATCGCCATGAGTTCGGTGACCGTGGCCACTTTCTTGCGGATGATTTTGTCGCGGAGCTCCTTGTGGCGCAGGTCGTTGGAGAAGGTGGAGACGGCTTTTGCATCGGCGATCTCTGGAATTGTCAGGCGCATGTTGGAGAAACGACGAATGTAGCTCCAGAGGCTCTCGTCGCGGTCCTGGTGGACATTTTGGAGATAGTAGCGTGTTCCCGGCTGTACGCAGCTGGCGCTGTATGTTTTGACAAAAACTTCCTTCAGCTGCTCCCAGGTGTCGATGGAGTTCTCGGCGAGCTTGTGGAGCCAACTGTTGGTTGAAGAAGACAACATGACGAGGAGGTACTTGGCCATCACGTTAGATCCTCCGCCAGCTGCTTGAATGGCGATCTCGTACGTGGTCAGCCACTGCTCCGGGTTGGCCTTCCCATCGTACTTGTCCACTGTGGTGACCTTGAAGCCCTGAGGCCACTGGACGGCTCGGAGCCAGGAGGTGAAGGGACGAGGCCCTGTTGAGGCATTGTGAGTCGGGGCTCGATGATGGGCACGTTTGCCTTGGGAGATTTCTTGGTCACGACGCGGTGGTGACTGCCTCCTACGGGAGGGATGTGGACTCGAAGGTGTCCTGCTGTATGACACCTTCCGTAGCTCCGGGATGACGGGAAACTTGGAGAGCTCGTTGACAACGACAGCGAGGTTGGCGCTTGGAGTCGGATAGACGGGCTGTTCGTCGACCCAGTTGAATTCGTAGATGAGGTCACGGCCTCCGACGTTGTCTCGATATCGACGTTCTTGGTCACGTCGTTCATCATCACGGCGCTCCCGGTCACGACGCTCCTAGTCGTGTCATTCGTCATCACGGTGCTCCTGGTCGCGTCGTTCGTCGTCACGTCAGTGTTGTCGATCGATGTTGTGCTGCTCCCGATTGGCGCGTTCGACATCCGTTCCATTCGGTTGTGGAGGACTATCGGCGGTGACGTTGAAGATGATGGCCCCACGATACGACGGGAAGTTGATGTCGGAGTTGGCGGAGACGACGGTGGTAGACTGCATGAAGGTGGAGCTGTTCATCGTTGTAGATCCATACGCCGAAGTTACCGAGATGGTGTCGTCGGAGATCTCGTGGAGTGCCACCATGCCGACGAGTGGAGCTGTGGTCTACTAGTCGCGCGGGCTGGTCGAAACCACCTGGTTGGAGCCGAAAGACTGGAGCTGGTCGGAGAGTTGTCGCAGTGCCTGCTGTTGGAACGTAGAAGCCACGCCGCGTAGCCCGAAGGGCATGGAGATTGCATACGAACTATGGCGACGAGCCGGATGCAAATCCGATCTGGGGCGACGGGCGGGTCGGATGCTGGAGACTCCCGATGGCATACCTGAATGTTGCTGGAGATGAGGATGGCCGGAGAGCTGCAGATGAGCTACTTCGATGGCGTCGATGCATTCCGCGATCCCTTGGTTGGCCTGGTCGATGGCTTCGATCAAGTCGTCACAAGGGACGATCCTCGGCAGGCGACGTGCCGACGTGATGATGCGATGGGTGGACGGCAAGGCATCCGGCGCAGAAAGCTACGCAGATTCCACAGTCTCTGGAGCAGGGACGTGGTCACCGACGGTCCAGATCATAGATCCGATCTGGAAAGTGGTGCCGGCCTCCGGGAGAACCATAGAACGAGGGAAATTGACCGCTTGGCAGATCATGGTTTCGTAGCACACACCCCCTACCTGGCGCGCCAACTGTCGACGAAATATGGTCGGCAGTCTACCGAGGGGTATGCCCAAGGTAGTAGATTAGACGGTGGAGGCGTATGAGATGTCTACACAAGCATAAACACAGGGACGAGAGATGGCAATTTAGACAGGTTTGGACCGGCAAGTCGCGTTAATACCCTACATCCTGTGTTCTGGTGGTTGGTTGTATTGCTGGATTGGAATATGACGTGAGTTTGGAGGGGATCCCTGCCCGCCTTATATAGCTGGGGAGCAGGGTTACAACTTACCGAATCCTAACAGATCACAATCGGTTCCTTTTGGCAAGGAATCCGAGTCTATCTATCTGGATCTTCCTTGTCGAGCAAGTCGTCAAGAGAGTCCTTGGCGGTTACGATGGACTGGTCGCGAGCCGCAAGGCCTTCTGGTTGGGCCGTATCTGCAGAGCAGCCCAAGTAGTGTCATGGGGGTATACGGGTGTAATATCCCCACAGTTGCTGAACAACACACGATGTTGAAGCACGCTCTATATATTTTCCTTTAGCCTTCTTGTTCACTTGCATACAACTTGTGCTTCTCTAGTTGAGGTGCTTTTATAGATTTAACAAAGGCTACCTACCCTAGCTAAATTGCATCGGTGAGATTATCTTGTGTTGTACTGCCTTCTGTTGACAGAAGATTGTACCAAAGGAGTTTCATCATTTATCATTTAAAAAACATAAGGATTTGATTTAGAATATTTATGTCGTTGTTTGATCCAACAACACCAAATATGGAGGTTATACGCAGCATTTGGAGGGGACTAAGATGGTGTAGCAACACCTTTGGTATGTTTTCTCACTCCTCCAACCTTATTTGGCTGGTTAGAGGTGGTATATATAGGCCCCAAGCAATTAGAGCCGTTGGGGGCTAAAAACAGCCTTTCTGTAGAGCATCAGACGCTATAGTGAAGGCATCAGACATGTCCTATGCTCCTATGTTGAATAGTCGTTATACCTGTTTTCTGGTAGCATCGGACTCGCCTATGTCATTATTCATTTTGGACTAATTTTTGTGAGCAATGGACTCTGCATCGGACGCGTCCTATGCTTCGCGTCTGATGCTCTTTTTTCAGCGAGATAGGCCTTCGTATTTTGGGTATAACTTTTAGCTTCGAAATCTGATTTTGATGATCTTGGACTTTTTGGAAAGCTAATGAAAAGCTCTAGAACTTTATACTAGAGTCATACTAGTTTGAGCAGATCCAAAATCATGAGTCAGTTCCAATTTAGTCAGGTCTTGTCTTGGCTTGAGCGGCTCAACTTTGTTTGTGTCCGTGCCTCTCTTTCTTGTGTCTTAGACTTTGTTTGATCTTTGTAAGTCTTCAATACATCTTCTAGGATCTTGCTTGAGGTGTTGATCATTTGAACACCATATTGCCTTTGTCCAAGTCACATTTGCACCTTGTTGGACTACAAAACAAACACTTACAAATGCATTAGCCCAATTTGGTTATGTGATCATCAAACACCAAAATCTAAAGTTAAATGGGACGAGGTCCATTTTACTTACATGGTGAATGCATGATTAAAACAAGAGTTAAGAGGTTTGAGGCTTTCATGATTTTGTTCATTCATACTGATATGTGCTTGATTATGCTAATGACTAGCCAGACATGTTGAGTTGTGTTGTATTAAGTGTGCCATGCAACATGTCTCTTGGCTTGTGAATGTGCAAGTGTTGGGTGCACTAAGATTGGTCGATGACAATAAAAAAGGCTAAGCAATAACTTCATGTGTGATGAATCATGAGCGGGGAAGGGTAGACAAGAAGGCATGGACTGAGGACCAAGGGACCTGAGGTTGGAGAATTGATCGTGTGTAGCTCACATTGGGCACATGAATAGCAATTTTACGTGGGTGATAGAGATGATGTTTCCATAGTTAAGTATGGGATTGGACCAAGTCATGACTAGGTGTCACGAGCACTTGATGAAACATCAGGCCGAGAACATGGATGTGGACTTGCCTAAACATAGGTTAGTCACATCTAGCAAGCTTGAAAGCCCTAGTTTGGTTTTGGCTAATTCATGAAACCTATTGGACTAATCCTATTTGTTAATAAGTGTGTATCTTTGAAAGGATTAGTACCAAGCCAAGTGGAGATGTCGACTAGTATATCCAAGTGGTAGGATATGGTCAAATACACTTGGGAGGGCTCGACCATGAAGATGGAGAGGTTGGTGTGTTGTCAGCCATGCCTAGAAGTGATCGACCATGAAAGTGAAGCGGTCGGACTTGGAGATCAAGTGCTCCACACTTGGTGAAATGGAAAAGAGTAGACAAGAAAAGAAGAAAGAGAAAAGCAAAGGAGTAGAGAGACCCAAAGGAAAAGGTATAACCAATAGGGCTCTTTGTTTTGGTCATCAAGGCACTTAGAGAGTGCGATCACATTTAGGATAGATATTCATACTATCAAGAGGGGTAAATCATGGCTTAATGTGGTGTTCAAGTGCCACTAGGTGTTTCCTAACTTACTGATGCATTAGAGCCTAGTGAGTGACTAACAAACCCTTGAAAAATGCTTTTGAAAAGTGCTAACACATATGCACAAGTGGTGAAACACTTTAGTGTTGGCGCATGGAAGCAAGGGTAAAACATAGGAGGCGAGTTCTAGTGTCACAGAGATGACCAAGCGTTGTTCCGAGAGTGGTCAGATGCATTCGGTTCCTAACACTAAGTTGAAGCTGAGTTCTGGTTGTGACCAGGTTAGAAGAAACTGGATGCGACAGTCGATCTGTTGACGCATCCGGTCACTACGATCGAACGCATCCAGTCAGGATTTGATTGCTCGGGGAGCTATATGTGTTGGATTGCGTAGTTGTGTGTCTTGTCAACCAGAGCAACTGTGTCCAATTGACTGGTAGAGAGTTGTTGGAGTTGTAGCGCACGATCAGACTCGGGCTCCGAGCACGTTTGATCTATGGACAGGTGCTTTCGGTGCAACATAATAGCGCGCAGGAACGAAGTTAGCCATTGGGGATCGATGAGAAGTGTTTGAAGGAATTAACATGTGGAGGAGATCGAGAGATCATACGCGGGGTCAGTGCGTCCGTTCCCCTTAAATAGCGCATTTGATTAGGGTAAATTTTTCCCAAACATGTATTTGCTTGGCTTGAGCTTATAAATAGGTGTCGGGGTGCCTTTGGCTCCCTCTCTTGCACATTTGACTAGTGATATATTCTTGTGAGCTAAGCCTAGCCTCTCCCACTCATCTCTTGACTTGATTTGTTCATCCCAAGTGACATTGAGTGATGTAGTGCATTGCTTTGTGAGATTGCAATCTAGTGACACTAGTTCTTCGCATTGGCTAAAGTTTTCTCAAGGATGTCTGCTCTATTCAAATAAGCAATCTCACTAGGACTCTTGCACTCCTTTGCACACTTAAGGATGTTTGCTGCTATTCAAATAAGCAAGAGACCCCAAATTGAGGAGGTGATGGGTATAAATACCGCCACACAACCCCTCCCCGAAGGGGTAAACTGCTGTAGAAAAAGAAGCATCGGATGTGTCCTATGCCCTGGCAACGGTAATGTGTATTGTGCTCTAACAGTACCGCATCACAGTGGCATTGGATGCTGGCAGCGTTAGATGGGCAAAAATGCCTCTCTGGAACCTCTCTGCATGGGCATCAGACGCACCCCCGGTGAAGAGTATAACCTAGGTAAGATGTGGCATTGAGATCGACCCTCTGTGAACAGTGTAACCTGTGCGTCCGACGCCAACCCCCCCTCTCTCCCGGTGCGTCCGATGCACAGGCAAACTCACTTTGCACTTACTGTAGGCATCGGACGCGCATTTGATGCATGCAGGGGCAACGTCTGATGCCCATTTAAGGGCTCAAATTACTTTAAATCGCGATGCAACCTAAATAAGTTTTGATCCTCGTGATCTATGGGATATCTCTGAGCTACCTAGAGTTATGGATTCATACTCCCTTTAATAGTATGACCAAAGGAAAAACAAAGTTCTAAACCACTCTAAGTTTCTCCCAACACCAATCGACACTTCGAACTAGCCTATCTCCAACCTTGTCGACCATCCTTTGAAAACCTAATCGATTTCCATCGCTAGGGGGCATGAAAAACATTTTCTCATACAATCACCATTATTGTGACCTAACTCCACTTGTTTCTGCAAAACACACGTTAGTCATAATAATCTTATGTTTTTTTCGAGACGATAATAATCTTATGTTGCAAACAATCATAGAAACCCACTAGGGGCCTAGATGCTTCCACTCGAGAAAGAGCAAAGAGGGGAAAGCGAAGAATGCGAAGAAGAAAATGTGAACTCAATGGTTTCAGCAAAATCCCCAACGAGGATTGTTGACGGTAATTAACATCAATTATAAACGATCAACATAGCCTGCATATGTGATCACCAAGCATAGAGATAAGGTTTAAACTAATAAATTCCACAAGTTTTGGTGAATCTATGCTTTCAGCAGGGTTTATCTAGGAAACCGACAAGGAGGACCTAATTGTCAAATTTAATCATAATTATCCGTGATGAAACATGGCACATTGTGGTCTAGAAGGTACCAGAAGACAGTAGAACAAAGAAGAGTCTCAGAAGCTTCTAGAGGGGACCGGCTGGTCCCACCCCTAGACCAGTCGGTCTGTGGGGTCCATGGATCAGTCTCAGCTTTGAAAGGCGGATCCCTATTGAACCCTAGATTGCATGTAAGTCGTTGCCAAGGTCGGTTTGACGCAAGGGCTCACGTTGCTCCCTTGGGACTACAAATAGGATTTTGTACCCCCTCTGCCAGAGATCAATCTTGAAATACTAATTCATATTTTCCGGTCAGGATCAACTGAGAGGCATCCCATGAAAGGATCATACTCTCAAGGCTAGCTACAGAGAGAAGAGTAGTCCTCATTAGGATCTAGTATTTAGAACTAGAGAGGTAGAGTAAGGGAAGAGTTTGGAGGAGGTTCCGACATGTTGGTGCTCTTTCTACGGCTTGTACCTTGGTGGAAGTTAACCTACGTCTAAGATAACTCTAGTAATGAACTTCATATTTACGTAAGCTCTTGTTCACATTGTTCTTCTAGTTTGCAACTCTTTTGAGTACTTTAGTCCATTTTATACATAGAGTGCTTTGATTAAAGGAGTAATCTTAGGTGTAAATGGTGCTTAGACCGGGTTACTTGTGGATGTACCGGTCGGTGGTAGCTCGCGAAGGTGACTCGTATAGCTTTGTTGAATCCTCTGCAGTCCAACCCCCCCCCCCCCCCCGTTAGTAGGCCTAGCAGGACCAAGTTATTATAGGGAACACATTCTTATGTGTCTCTTATATGTAATGTTCCTAGATGAACAATAGAAGACATAGCTTACCGAGATTTGAACGAGAGCACCTTAGTGACCTTCTCTACACTCGACCGTCTTAAAGTCATGTTACTACACCGTATTAAGTTAGATCATAGTTAGCCGCACTGTTTCCCAGTGGATATGATATATAAAACCTCCAGATGAAAGCTACAACGGTATTCGTGCGCTTGCAAATTTATCTGTGTGCGTTAACTTATACCAACAAGGAGACAAGGAGATTACGGTATCCTTTCCTAAGTACACAGAGGAAAGATTACCGTCTCTGTGGATCTCAACAGCAGCTGCAGAGAGAGAGCCTAACAGATGAAAGCCTGGCTGGAAAATAACAACTAAAGAGATGGAAAGGGATGAGGGGTGTCATCCCTTATTTATAGCCTATTACACAATAGCCCTTCAACCCTCTCTACATGGAGCAACTATAGCTAGCCCAGGGGCATTCTAGTCCAACTCTGTTAGGATCTTCATCGACCGCCACGTGCCTTCCTCATCGGTCGCTTTGCCGCAACACAAGCCTCTCGATGTCACCACGTGTCGTCCCGATGACCACGCGCCTTCTCAGCGCTAGCTTCGCCTCGACGCAAGCCTCGTGGTGTCACCACGTGTCGTCCTGTTCCGCATCGGAACCTCCGCCGGGTTTTGAGGCCCAAACCGGCAAACTCGTCATCCTGTGTTTTGAGGTCCAAATTCAGAAACCGACCACCCTAGGTTTTACGGCCCAAACCTAGAAATCATCGGGGTAGTTTTGTGAGGCTCAACAACCAAACCCGCGCCGAAGATAGAGCGTGGATCTCACGCCCCATTGCCGCCACCGATGTCGACGCATATGTCCAGCTTCCGCCAAGCACGACGCCTTCACCTTCCTTCCTGACTCGACTGACGGTATTTGCATCTCCCATTGCAAACCCGTGTCCAGCCTCCGTCAGGTGCCATTACGTCATCGCCTTCTATCTTGACTCGACTGATGATGTCTTCATCGCCATGTACTCTTGCTTGTTGCCGCCAAGTGCCAACTACCACGACGGGTCCTCCGTCCTCCTGGTCCCTCGGTCTAAACCTTACGTTCGCCCTTCGCCACTCCCGGTCCATCGACACAGCATGTCTTTACTTGACCTTCACCTCGACATCAACCATTGCCTCCGAGCTCCACTACACACCAACACAACCAAAAGACATGTTGCACTCACGTCAACCCATGAGTCTGTTAATCAATCACTCATCACAAGAATGAACCAAAAGAACACATATCAACCATAGTATTGCAATTTTCCATATAGAGAAAGAACCGTAGCAATTTACAGTGCCGACAGGACCTAATAACTAAACTATACACTGCATCGTCATGGTACTATTTTTTCTATGCATGTTTTAACTCTCACGCCGATCGTCGCTTTCAGGATCACCATGCGACCTACACACATACACACACATCAGCAGAGAAAGTGCAAGAGAACTTCTACGCGCATAGCTATAACAACTTAGTCGGCCAATGAACACTGTGAACGCACTGAAGCTATTGTGTGCTACTGGAGAAAATGTAGTCCGACATTGTTCAGCTCGATGGTGATAGAATCTGTTGTTTGAGAGGGGAAAATAGCTGTATACGTGGAGAAGAAGACTTGGATTGGTAGAACCATAAGATCACCGTGTGTTCTGAGTACTGAAATTGCTGACGGGCTGAAGTGTGTACCAAATTTCTTGCCCTTTATCACCATCGATCTCAAAGCGGTGTGCAAAAGTAGCCGGTACTAGTTGTACAAACTAAAGAGCAAGCAGAATGCATAAACAAGTAAAATCAAATTCGCATATTGTCTTGAACGAGATAAGAAATATTCCAAGAAAAAAACTAGCTGATATAGTAAAAAAAATACAAAAGGGTAATGATGAGGTTTTGTGTTGTAATTAATTAGAGAACTGTTACGGGGCTTCCGCCAATTTTCTTAAACGTCATACAGACATTGTCGCATTGAACATATATACCTATATATAGCATTTGCTTTTTATAGATACCAAATTTATATTGCGTCAATTATTTGATCGAGCCACATATGGAGCTCAGGACACCACAAAAAATTGTAATTTCAGTAACATATACGTACTCCCTCCGTTCCAAATTATAAGACATCTTGAATTTTTAGATATATTCTTCTTACTTTGTATCTAGAATATATATCTAAGTAAATAATAAATGTTATCTCTCTCTCTCTCTCTCTCTCTCTCTCTCTCCAGAAAACTAAAATCTAATTTGAAATGAAAACACACCAGATATCGGTTAATATAATGTTTGTCTCATTAACCTTCTCCGAGCGAGGGACTTCTCTGGTTCCACGAAATTAACAATAAATGCCACACGGTGCACATAATCTGCAAGCAATGTTTGTCACGTGAATGTTCCAACACACTTTCCCGCTTCACCGCCCTTCCACTCAAAGCTTTCAACTCGCAAACCCTACAAATACTACACTGCCTCCTGTTCGATCGCAAGCCATTGCATGCTCTAGCTAGTAGTGTGTCTGTTCGATCTTCGTTCGTTCTTGCTTTAATTATTACTCCCTCCATCCCAAATTATAACATTCTAAGAATCTTGGAGAGTCAAAGTTTTCCAACTTTGACCAAATTTATATAATAAGATAATAATATTTATGATACCAACTCTGTACAATTAGATTCTTCATTAGTTATATTTTCGTAATATACATATTTGATTGCATGAATCTTTGTATTTTTCTTTAAAATTTTGGTCAAAGTTGAAAAACTTTGACTCTCCAAGATTCTTGGAATGTCTTGTAATTTGGGATGGAGGGAGTACCACTGTATCTGTTCATCTGTTCTTCAGACAATGAAGCTGCAGCGACAGCTGACCATGGGGAAGCTGTCGAGCGCCGTGAGGGACCTCCTACGACAACTATCCATTGCAAAGTGCAGGGAACTCTGGGAAGGTCTTACCGTCGCCGCGCATCGACCCGCGGACGACGACGACTACTTCAGAGGCAGCTACGAGTTCTCGTGCACGGCCACACCTGTCAGTAATGTTCCGGCCGTGAATGGCCGTCGACGTCGACAACGGCGCCTGCCACCATGCGTTGGCGCCAAGCAAGCGACGGAGATGCTAGAGGGGACCATGCATCGTCGTCACGCGGAGAGACAGAGGGTGGTTGCCGGAGCTGGAACTTTCACCTGAAGACATGGCAGCGCTAGACATTGACGGTCTGGCCGAGGAGTTCATCCAGAGGTTTCGCCAGCAACTGAGGATGCAAAGTAGAGGTTGAGCAGGAGGAAAGGCCCAAGTCTCGCTTGGCGCGCTCTGTATCAGCAATGTAATTTAGGGACTGTTTGGATCACCAGATCCTTAGACAATAAATAAACTAAAATTGAACTAATTAAAAAAAATTCTAATATGATATACTTCCTCCATCCCTTAATATCAGTTGTTTTAGGATCGGGACCTTGTCGCTTATTACCTGTCGTTGGTATACAATGCATGTGCTACATTCGGTTGATACGATTTATCAGTCGTATTTCAGCTTATTTTCTCTTATAGAACATTATTAAAATAGCTAAAATCAATCATAAAAACGACCAGTCGAACAGCACTAGCTGTAAAGAATGTGCATCTCTGTCACCACCAGGCATAGCTCTGACCAATGAAAATGCATCGTTTGAAGTACTGCTTCATGCATCTACGGTAAAACAATGTTTGTGCGTGTTGCAGTAAGTGGTTACTCCCTCTGTTCCTAAAATAATTCATTCCTAGAATTGTCTTAGGTTAACTGAATTTTTAGAAAAAAAAAAACTATCAAAATTGGTGATACCAAATTCATACCATTAGATATATCATAGAATATATTTTCATAATGTGTCCATTTTATATCCTAGATGTTATTACTTTTTTTTATAAAGTTAGTTAAAGTTAAAAAAGTTTGATTGACATGAGTTTTAGGAATTGATTCTTTCAGAAACAAACGGAGTACTTTATAGGTCTTCTCATTTTCTGTGCTCAATCCTACGACGACAAAAGTTAAGGGAGGGAGTATTGATTAGTTAGCCTCTATTAGTTTTTGTTAGATCATAATTAGTTAAAGTTTAGGCCTAAGTTAAAAGAACTGTATCAATGATGTATTTTTTGAGGCGAAAGAAAAAATGTATTAGATTATAGTTGGGTACATTATCACATTACAAGTACTTAAAAAAATATGTATCCAGAAATTGATTTTCACCTATATTGATACTCGACAAGATAGGAAAATACTCGACAACGGTTGTTTTAGGCATGAGAACAGATGCCCAACGGACGGCCAACATACCTGCAGGCGGAGTTGAGAAACTTCTTCTTTTCTGTCACCGAAGAATGTGGAAGACTAATTTGAAAATTATTCTCTCTAGTCCTTCATCGTGGCTAGATCAACCACAACAAAATGAAGAAGAGACCGGAGAAAATTATTCCGTGGCAACGACATCATCTCTGTCTTGATGCCGCTGCCTAGAAACAAAAGTCTTCATGTTGTCATATCGATGAAGATCCTAATTCCAAAGTTATCGCCCTCATCTTCAACAGATCCACCATGGAGAAACCGAATCCGCCCTACCTTCTCGTCATCGCCGGAAAGGAGGAAATAAACCCCAATACCAAAAACCATGGCCTGGATAAACTCTAACACTAGAGGACTCGATCTACTAGAAAACTTATTAAAACGATGGATCCCCACTCCCTCCGCCCCTCTAACAAGATACCGAAGAGGGAGGGAGGGGGACCAGTGGTGAAGAAGATGAAGGCGGTCGGGGTGGCGGCTGCTGCTGCTCAAGTCCTCAGCCTTGGATCGGAACAGACCTGGGCAACCTGGCTTATCGATAATGTAATTAAGGGACTGTTTGTACATTGTATCTCGCCACACTGCCCTAAACACACATCTTGCACCCAAGTAACCGTAAGTTGAAAGGAGGTGGAGGCAACAAATGGCTAGGGTGCAAGCATTTGTGTCTAGGGAGATGTGGTGAGATATAATGTCCAAATGACCTAAAGACTATCTGGTGGTGAAAGGTCCAAATTGGCTAGAGGAGGGGTGAATAGCCTAATTAAAAATCTACAAGAGCACTTAGGCAAACACTATTAGTATAACAAATGCAGAAGCTTTTTGTGCTAGCCTAATAGTGTGTTGCAAGCCACCTATCCAATAATTATACCTAATATTTCTATGTCACACAATCAACTAGAGCTAATGTCTAATGCGGAATAAAGCTATCTAGTTCTAGTACAAGTATGATATACAAAATGTATATGAGACAAGTATGTGCAATAGATAGACTAGACAAGCTAATCACAACTAGTTACACAAGATATATAACAAGAGATATACAACAAGAGATAGTATCTACACAAGAGGAATAGCTTAAAGTAAATGCACAAAGTAAACAAGCTAGATAGAAATGATTTCACCGAGCCTTCGGGATCGTCTAGTAGAAAGCCAATCACCGGTGATATCCACTTGTGATGCCAATCACCAAGAATGTGAATATGAAGACCAATCACCAAGATGTGGAAGCAATCACAATAAAGCATACGGGACACCAAGATTTATCCCGAGGTTCACGTGCTTGCCGGCACGCTACTCCTCGTTGTGTCGACCAACACTAGGTGACTCGGTGGCTAATCGACACAAGCCATGTTGCGACCGGTAGCGAGCGATTCATCGGGCCGGAGTGGCGAAGAATCAGCTCGTAGTGAGCACTTGATCCTTGCGCGGATCAAGGGGGGCGATACCCTTGCGCGGGTGCTCCAACGAGGACTAGGGGGTGTGCCGACACCTCGATACCTCGACAAAAAGATCGTCGTGTCATCTCTACTCTCTTTACTTACGCATTTACATTTGAGCAATTCAATTCCGCAATTTACTTGTTGTTCATTCATACTTGAATTGCTTTGCTAGAGTAGAAATGGCATAGTGATAGTCTTTTGTGCGGTAGAGTTTAGAGAAACACACTTCTAGGCACAAGGGGTTAATTGGGCTTGATAGGTTTTAATTTGTGCTAAAGTTTTAGAAAAGCCCAATTCACCCCCCCTCTTGGGCATCTTGATCCTTTCAGCTGCCACTCCCTCTTTACTTAGGCTGAGACCTATTCGCGTAAGGAGGTCAGTGTAGGATAGAGATGACTGACTAGAGGGGGTGAATGGTTATTTCTAAAAATTAATTGCAAGAACTACTCAAACTTGAAAGCGAAAGCAATAAAACAATTTTAATATGGCTACACCCCTCTAGTTAAGATTACTAGAATTTTCACAAGATAAGAAATAAACAAGTAAATAAGGATACTAAGCAATAGAAAGCTCTTCTACACAATTCTAGTTGGTATGATTAATCAAGATAATCAACTAGTGTTAGAGTAAGCACAAGAGAGCCCAAACGCATGAGATATATATAAATGTAAATACTAGACACAAGCTCAACACAAGTAGATAGAATGTGTAAAGAAGTATACTTGTGTTGAGATAGGAAAACCACAATGTAGAGGATGTGTAAGTGCATTCGCCCCCAATGTGGGTTTTGGTTAATTAATGACAATCAAATTAGGGACTAACTGGTTTATAAAAGCATGTATGCAGGTGTTAGTCCTAAGAAAGATTCGAAACATTGAAATCTCGTGAACAAAGCACGTTGGATACATTTGGACATAAACATGCCTAACTCAAGTGGTAGTTTAAAATTTCAATTTTAAACTTGAGTTATAGGTAAGTCGGACTATGAAGAGGGTCACAAAGTAGGTTGGCTAGATGTGGAGAAAAGTGCTCAAATCGACTAACTATAGTTCGCTTGAGAGACACCGCACAATCACGAACACATAGAGGGTATTTTTATGTGGTCGGTAGCACCGACCATGGGTGGTCGGTAGTACCGACCACGGCTTCTCCGCGCAGTGCTCAAACACCCTCTCTGTTTTGGTTCGAAAATGACCTAGCGGTAGTACCGCTATTATGTCGGTACTACCGCCCTCGGTGGTACCGACCCAGGTCGGTAGTAAGCTTGGTTTCACAGACCTCTCTGTTCGCGCTTGAAAAGACCTGGCGGTGGTACCGCCATTATGTAGGTACTACCGCCCCCGGTGGTACCGACCCTGGTCGGTAGCAAGTCAAGTTTTACAGAGGTCTCTGGATGGATCGTTTTTGGCCTGGCGGTAGTACCGCCATTATGTCGGTACTACCGCCCTCGGTGGTACCGAGCCCTGGCCGGTAGTAACCAAGTTTGTTGAGCTCTCTGGACTGACGCTCTTTTGACTTGGTGGTGGTACCGCCATTATGTCGGTACTACCGACCCTCGGTGGTACCGACCCTGGTCGGTAGTTTCCAAGGGACCAAGTCTCTAACTGCGGAGCTCTCTGTTCGCGGCCAATTTGGCCTGGCGGTAGTACCGCCATAAGGCCGGTACTACAGCCTGCGGTGGTACAGACCTGAGGTCGGTAGTTGTCTTTTTAGTCAGATCTGGATCTATGCGACCGTTGTGAACTGGTCAGTACTACCGACCATGGGTGGTCGGTACTACCGACCAGCCTCGGGACTGAGGGAGTATAAATGCTTCCTCTCTTCACTTTTCACGGTAACCCACTCATTCCACTCACTTATTGCTGACCTAACTTGAGACAAACTCTCTCCAAGCATTGACTCCTCCCCTCTCTCTCCCCCTTTGCTCCTAGATCCATTCTCTTACAAGATTTGAGCTAGGGAAGTGAGATTAGAGAGTGGGAAGCTTCGATTTACGACTTGAGCACTTGGTTTCCATCTAGCCGGCTTGATTTGTGTCTTTTACTCTTGAGCTCTTTGAGCTCTAGCCGGTTAGGTGTGCTTCGTGGTAGCCCATATTGATTCACTTGTGAGGGCTCCCTGAAGTGTTTGTATTACCCCTGTGATTTCTAGTGGAGAAACTCGAGTAGCCTTTGTGGTTGCTTGAGTGAGGCGAGGAGGTGAAATAGACTCCGACCTTTGTGGTCACCTCAACAACGAGGACATAGGCACTCCTTAGTGGATTGGCCGAACCTCGAGATAAATCGCGTGTCCCGTGTGCTTGTTGTTATCTCTACTTTCTATATTACACTTGTTGTTGTGTTCTTCGTGTTCTTCCTATCCCTATCTTCTTCTTAGGTTGGGAAGGCTCGATCTACATCAAGGGAAGCAACCAAGGCTCGGTGAGAATAGATTTGCTATCTATCATACTTAGGGAAGTGGGGTAGATTCTTGTATTACATTCACAGCTTACATACATTGGATTTGTAGTTCCTTTTAGGATCCCGGTTGTGCCGTTTGTTTGTGTTGGTAGTACCGGTGTTTTACACCCGGTAGTATCTACCCAAACAAACCGGCCTCTCCGGTTGTTATCTAACTACATCTTCTAGTTTGTGAAGTTTCAGATTGTTAAAAATCACCTATTCACCCCCCTCTAGGCTGATTTGATCCTTTTAATTGGTATCAGAGCCTAACCCTTGTGTTAGCGCTTCACCGCGTAAGGGAGAATCATGTCGACCCTAAGTCAAGAACAACTTGATGAGCTTGTGAAGAAGGTTTCTGCTCAGGTAATTGAAGATCAAGCAAAGAAGCATGAAGATGAAATGAAAAAGATGAAAGATGAGATTGAGAGTTTGAGGCGAGCTTTAGACAGCAAAGCCGAATCATCCAGAAGTGGAGGAAATCTTCCACCAACAAAAGATGACAAGAAGAAGGGAGATGAAGAGAAAGGCAAGAGAGACAACGAGTTCTCTAGAGTGCATTATGACTATAGCCAAATGGGCAAAGTCATTCAACTGCCTAGCGTCAATCTAGGCAAACCACCCGCCTTTGATGGAATCAACTACAATGATTGGCACACAAGATGAAGCTACACCTTCTTGACGCAAGAGTTTGGGAGATTGTTGAGAGTGGACCAAGTCATGTTGAAGGTCAAGAGTTCACCGACAATGATGTGTTTGAGTTTCAACAAAATATTCAAGCCGCATCATTGATCCCATCATGCCTTAAGCCTGAAGAAAGCAACAAGGTACATGGAATGGAGAATGCCAAGAAGATTTGGGACACCCTCAGGATATCATATGAGGGTGATGCAAGTGTGAGGAAGTGCAACATAGAGCTTCTTCATGGAAAGATTGAGAACTTTGCTATCAAGAAAAATGAGACCACTCAACAAATGTTTGATAGATTCATGACATTGGTCAATCAGATTAGAGCTCTCGGAGACAAAAAAGTGGGATGACTACTCAGCTGGAAGAAAGCTATTGAGAGCATATAGAAAGAGGAACAAGACTCTTGCATCAATCATCATGGAGAGACCCAACTATGAGAGCATGGGACCTCATGAGATGCTTGCCAAAATAAAGCATCATGAAGTCTTGGATGATGAAGCTCTAGAAGATCAAGAGGAAAGCCACAAGAAGGTGGTAGCTCTCAAAGCTAATCAAGAAGAAGGAAGCAAGGCTCGAGATGACTCTTCAAGCGAAGGAAGTGAAGACTCTGATGATGAGTTGGCCCTTCTCGTGAAGAACTTTAGAAGATTCATGAGAAAGAAGATGCACAAGAAGGGCAAGGGTGGATACTTCAAGAAGTCAAAGAAGAGAAATTGCTATGAGTGTGTTGCGGATGATCATTTCATTGCCGATTGTCCACAAAAGAAGAACAAGAACAAGTATAGCAAGAGTGATGACAAGAAGCAAAGAAGAAGAAGAGGTGGTGAAGCTCATCTTGGTGAGGAATGGTTCTCGGAAGATGATTCAAGTAATGAAGAGAAGAGCAAGAGCAAGGAGAAGGAGAAGGGAGCGGCTAACATTGCCATACACAAGATCTCTTCTCCAAGCCTCTTCTCCAACATGGCTACATCGACGACTTCATCACGCTTGTTCGAGAGCCTCTTCGACGACGAGGATGACTTCACTCATTCTTGCTTCATGGCTAAGAATGAGAAGGTATCATCTAACTCTCCTACTTGTTCTAGCAATGAATATAGTGATGATGAAATGGATGAATTTGAGCTTAGCATAATCAGAAAATTTGGTAAGAAAGGTGGACCTAAAATCATAAAGTTGCTCACTAAATTAGAGAGTCGGAATGAGAGTCTTGCTTTGCAAGGGGACTTGATCTCTCAAGAGAGAGAAAAGAACCTTGCATTGGAAGCCTCTCTTGCCGAGGAGAAGTTGAAGGTTGAGAAATTGACCGTGGAATTATCTTTAGCCAATGACTCTAACAAGAAGTTGGCTAAGGAGTGTTCCACGAGCAATGACTCAATTGCTAGCCAAAAGAATGAGGTTAGCTTGGTTCAAGAAAGCCTCACAAGCTTTCAAGATAAATATCAAACTCTTGAACTAAGCTACAACACTCTTTGGAATAGCACTTCTTCAACCTCTTCTAAGGATTCAGATGGCTCTAATGCCTCAACTAGTAATGGTTGCAAAAGATGCTATAAAATTGATATAAATGCTTGTGCAACTAACCTTGTTGAGCTAGAGAAGAAAGACAAGGAGATTCATAGGTTGAACATGATCTTGAGGAATGGTTGCAAGTGTAAGGTGCAACAACCAAAAGATATCCTCAAGACCGCAAGACACCCATCCATCAAGGATGGAATTGGGTACAATAGGTTTGGTGGTAAGGCCAATGGAAGGAAGATGGTCAATGGGGTACCCTTTTTTAACTTTAACAAAGGGGTTCCTCTCTTTGACCTAATGAACAAGGCCAACAAGATTGCCAATCCCAAGGCTCCACTTGCTAATGGTAAGATCAACAAGGAAAAGCAAGTGGAGGCCCCCAAGCAACAAAAGCCCATATCAAGAAGCTATACATGTGATTACTTGTGTTGTTGGGGGGAGGATGGCAAGATAGTAGTCAAGTATGTTGGTGCCCTCAAGAAGAGGGAAATTATGAGAAATGTTTGGGTGCCAAAAGCTTATGTGACTAACCCCCTAGGACCCAATCTCATTTGGGTACCTAAATCAAGAACATAAACTTGTTTTGTAGGAATATGCCTCCGGTGGGTCAAGTTGGGTGTTGGATAGTGGATGCACCAATCATATGACCGGGGCAAAAGAGATGTTCACCTCCTTCCAACCAAGCCATGACTCATGCAACAACATTGTGTTTGGTGACAATGGAAAGGGTGAGGTGCTTGGTTTGGGTAAAATTGCTATCTCAACTGACAATTCCATATCTAATGTATTACTTGTGCATTCGTTGAGTTACAACTTGTTATCCGTTTCTCAACTTTGTGAAATGGGTTACGATTGTCTCTTTACGGATAAGGGTGTGACCGTGTCTAGAAGAAGGGATTCCTCTATTGCATTTAAAGGCGCGTTGAAGGGAAAACTTTACTTAGTTGACTTCTCAACTAGTAAGGTAGAACCTACAACATGTCTAATGGCAAAATCTAGCATGGGTTGGCTTTGGCATCGCCGACTAGCTCATGTTGGGATGAGAAACTTGGCCCAACTTCAAAGGGAAGGGCACATCCTTGGACTAACCAATGTTTCTTTTGAGAAAGATAGGATTTGCAGTGCGTGCCAAGCCGAAAAGCAAGTTGGAGCAAAGCATCCAATGAAGAATGTTGTATCAACCACAAGACCATTGGAGCTGCTTCACATGGACCTCATCGGACCCGTTGCTTACCAAAGCATCGGCGGTAACAAATATGGTTTCGTTATTGTTGATGACTTTTCTCGCTTCACTTGGGTGTTCTTTTTAGCAAATAAAAGTGAAACGCAAGGCATTTTCAAGAAGTTTGCTAGAAGAGCACAAAATGAGTTTGACATCAAGATCAAGAAAGTGAGAAGCGACAACGGGGCCGAGTTTAGGAACACCAACATAGAAGAGTATCTTGATGATGAAGGAATCAAGCATGAGTTCTCCGTTCCATATACCCCACAACAAAATGGGGTTGTGGAAAGGAAGAATAGAACTCTTGTTGAAGCCGCAAGATCTATGTTGGATGAGTACAAGACTTCCCATGGCTTTTGGGCGGAGGCGATGAACACGGCGTGTCATGCAATCAACCGCCTCTACCTTCACAAGCTAAGAGGGAAGACGCCATATGAGCTTCTAACCGGTAACAAACCGAAGGTGCACTACTTTAGAGTCTTTGGCTGCAAGTGTTTCATACTTAACAAGAGGGCCAAAAGCTCAAAGTTTGCACCTAAGGTACATGGAGGCTTTCTACTTGGTTATGGTACTAACGAACATGGCTACCGTGTATTCAATAATGCCACCGGCACTATTGAGTTAACGGTAGACGTGACTTTTGATGAATCTGACGGCTCTCAAAAGGAGCAAGTCAGTGATGAGCTTGTAGGTAATGACGTGCCTCCATCCGAAGCTATCCAGAGGCTTGCAACCGGTGATGTGAGGCCCATTGAAATACAAGATGATGAAGATGATCCATCACACACTCCACAAGATTCTCATGTCCATCATGTGCATCCAAATGCGCATGATGAAGCTTCTGCAACTCCGAACGGTGGTAGTGTGGGTGATGTTCAAGTGATACATCAAGTTGATGATCAAACACAAGTCCAACATGAAGTCCGACAAGAAGATGGGGACATCAACACATATGATGAAGATGGACCCATCCAAAGGAGATCACTTGTGCCACATCCAAGAGTTCATCATACAGTTCAACGGGATCATCCCGTTGACAACATATTGGGGAGCATATGGCGTGGGGTAACGACACGCTCTCGCTTAGCAAGTTTTTGTGAACATTACTTGTTTGTCTCCTCTTTGGAACCTCTTAGGGTGGAAGAAGCACTTGATGATCCGGACTGGGTGATGGCTATGCAAGAAGAGCTGAACAACTTCACCAGGAATGAAGTCTGGTCCTTGGTGGAAAGGCCCAAGCAAAATGTGATAGGAACCAAATGGGTCTTCCGCAACAAGCAAGACAGCATGGCGTGGTGACAAGGAACAAAGCACGGTTGGTGGCTCAGGGTTTCACTCAAATCGAAGCTATATCAAATGGATGTGAAAAGTGCATTCCTCAACGGCCCCCTCTCTGAATTGGTTTATGTGGAGCAACCACCGGGTTTTGAGGATCCAAAATTTCCCAACCACGTCTACAAGCTCGACAAGGCGCTCTATGGGCTCAAACAAGCCCCTAGAGCTTGGTATGATTCCCTTAAGGACTTCCTACTCAAAAAGGGTTTTGAGATAGGAAGGGCCGATCCTACTTTATTTACTCGCAAAGTTGATAATGATATCTTTGTGTGTCAAATATATGTCGATGATATAATATTTGGTAGTACTAATGTGGCTTTTTGTGAGGAATTTAGTAGGATCATGACTAAAAGGTTCGAGATGTCCATGATGGGTGATTTGAAGTACTTTCTTGGATTCCAAATCAAGGAATTCAAGGATGGCACGTTCATCAGTCAAACCAAGTATACAAGAGACATGCTAAAGAAGTTTGAGATGGACAAGGCCAAACCCATCAAGACCCCCATGCCTACCAATGGACATCTTGATCTAAATGAGGATGGTAAGTCAGTGGACCAAAAGGTATATCGCTCTATGATCGGTTCATTGCTTTACCTTTGTGCATCTAGGCCTGATATTATGCTTAGTGTGTGCATGTGTGCAAGATTTCAAGCTAATCTGAAAGAATGTCATATTATGGCCGTTAAGAGAATCTTTCGATACTTAGTGCACACTCCTAATCTTGGCTTGTGGTATCCCAAGGGCTCCACTTTCGATCTACTTGGCTATTCCGATTCAGACTATGCCGGTTGCAAAGTAGATCGGAAGAGTACTACCGGGACTTGCCAATTTATTGGAAGGTCTTTGGTGTCTTGGAGTTCTAAGAAACAAAATAGTGTTGCCCTATCCACCGCCGAAGCCGAGTATGTGGCAGCCGGCGCAAGTTGTGCTCAACTACTTTGGATGAAGCAAACACTAAAAGACTTCGGATGTGAGGAAAACAAAATTCCACTTTTGTGTGACAATGAGAGTGCTATCAAGCTAGCCAACAATCCCGTAAACCATTCTCGCACAAAACACATAGACATCCGACACCATTTCTTGAGAGACCATGAAGCCAAAGGAGATATCGCAATACGCCATGTGAGCACCGAAAAACAACTAGCCGATATCTTCACAAAGCCTTTAGATGAGTCAAGATTTTGTGCTTTGAGGAGTGAACTAAATATCATTGATTCTCGTAACGTGGCTTGATGTCTTGCACATATTTGTTTTCACCTAGAGACTTTAGACAAAAGTTTTGCAAAATATTGTGTGTGATTTCAAAATCTATTTTGCATGCTTCTCTTATGTCCATGGCTATGTACTGTTTATTTGAAATCTAGACATGATTGAAGTTTGTGTAGTATAGCACACAAAGTTCTCCTAGAATAGCTCTCTGTCCGTTCTGGAAGTGCACAGTCGGTAGTACCGCCATAGGGTCGGTAGTACCGACGTCGGTAGTACCGACCCCTATAGGCGGTAGTACCGACCGTGTGGACCCGAGTATAAAAAGTCGCGGTGAAATCTTTTTCAACCCTAATCAGTCAATCTGTTTTCACCGTGGCCGCCACCTCCTTCAGCCGAGCAGCAGCCGCTCGTCCTTTTCCTCCCTCTCCTTCTCTCGATCTCCTTCCTCCTCCACTCAAACTCAAATCCGTCCGGTGGGAAGGTGCTTTGGTGCGTGGAGATCATCTTGGTGGTGTTCTTGAAGCCCAGAAGTTTCTCCTTTATTGGATTTCGGCCTCTTCTTCGCGAGTAGCAAGGTACTAGGGTGTTCTTGCCCGATCTCTAAATGTACCTTGTTCTAGGTCGATTCCTTTGGTAGGATTGCTCTATCTAGTGTGAAGATGCTTCTAGGATGTATGGTTTGCAAGTTCATGGACGATTTATGTGACTTGGTTGAGGGGAACTGCACGCTGCTGTGCGGTCGGTAGTACCACCGTCTAGGGTCAGTAGTACCGACCGCGTGCAGTGAGGGGTTTTCCTCCCCGATTTCGATCGTCGTCTTTGGTACATCTTTTGAAGTTGTCTTTCTATCTCCTTTGTCTCACTTTGGTCTATGCTTTCTTGTTCTAGATGTCGCATGGCCGGAGGCCCTCTCACCAGGCTGGCGATGATGATGAGGAAGAGTATGTGGCTTTGGGGCTTGGGAATGTGCAGCAGGGAGAGACGCAACGCCGCAATCCTACGCGTCGTGCTCGATCCACCGGTGGGAGTATGGAGGAACTCCCTCGTCAAGTCCGTGGACGTTCGTCCGGGGGCCACGTGGGACGTCGCAGCATTGATAGTGCCAGGGGAGGTGGGAGCGGCCATGCCGGTGGCAGTGGGCATGTTGCTCCTCCGCCTTCTCCGCCCCCTGTCACTGGTCCGCCCGGGCGCCTGCATAGCGTCATTGTGAGTGGTGTGGCTCAGGCGGCTGGTGCTGAGCGTGAGGGTCGTTCTATCGATCCTCGCGTTGGACCGCCGTCTCCTCCGACTTCAGGGTTGATGCTTATCAACCGGGCATTTCATATGCACCCTGAAGCTGGAGCCATCATGACTGCCCCGCACCTCTTGAAAACACCATGGACTACTCTAACAGAAAGAAGGGAATCTGTTGAGAAGGCAGCGCGAGGAGAACCCATACCTTTTCATTAGAGATGATTCAGTGGATCGGAGGTTTTGGTCGAGGTTCCAGCAGGATTACTATGTGTCAGTCCTCTGGAAGGGTTTCTGTGCCAAAGGACATCCTCCCCTCTTTGAGCATAAGTGTCGGGGGTCCACAAAAGGGGGACCCCCAATCAACGCAAAACAAGTAGGTTAAACCTAGAACACCTAAGCTAACCTCCCAAGAAACCAGCCCCTCGGAGCCTGCAACGCTGGCACGCCGCCAGGGAGCTTAGACTTGTCGAGACCTTACCGGCCACCTCCTGGTAGCCCGCCCCTCGAAGCCTACAACGCTGGCACGCCGCCAGGGAGCTTAGACTTGTCGAGACCTTACCGGCCACCTCCTGGTAGCCCACCCCTCGAACCCGCAACAGCTATGCATCGCTCCTCGGGACCTCGCGCGGGGACCTCGAGCCCCTCCAGCATGATAGCCTATCCCTCGGGGCTCGTCTCGATCTAGGCCTCGAGCTGGATCCCAACTTCCACTCACCCGAGACCTCAGCGCACGGGCTTGAGCGAGTGCGCCACTACCCTTCGAAGCCCTCCACGAGGAGGAAGCTTCCCGCTCCCTAACACCATACCGCGCATTTAATGCGTCCACCTACTCCGGTCACGTCTTCTGGTGCACGGCGACATGCGCCACAGTAAACCGGAGCCACAGTCAAATCTCGCTTTCACCTCAAGCATGGGCGAAAAGGTACCAGTACAGCACTGTTCGACCATACCCTGCACTGTGGCACGTCCCGGTCACATCTCGAGACCCGGATTTCTGCTGTAGGACCAGGTTCCCCGGAACTCGCCCATACTTGCGGGGGCTCGAGCCCCCCGTAGGCGCCACCTCGAGGCCGGCTCCGCGCCCCTCGAGCCCTAACCGTTTTCACGCTATTGGAGGACAGGTACCCCAAGACCCGGAAGAGCCCCGCCGCGTCCTGTACATGCCGAAATGGGCGTTGTACGGCCCCCACGCCGCCACGTCTCCGCGTCCACACCCAGGATGGAGGCCACGCTCCAAGGACGCCTCAACAGCAACGCCCACGTCAGCTCCAGTGGCCCCGACAAGACAGGATTCCTACCCTACGCCATATCGAGCGCTGTACATATCTATCCTGTGTAAACCCTGGCCTCCTCTTGTTCTATAAAAGGGGACGCCAGGGCCCTTCGCGCGAGAGAGAAGACGTGAGTCCACGGTTACACAACTCCAAGAAACAACACTCGAATACACACACACACCCGAGTCCGGACTCCGGTCCACGCTCGCTGAGCTTGTATTCGCCCCTGTACAAGCACTTAGGTGCAAGTAATACAAGAACCTCCTCCCCCGCTGGACGTAGGGCCTTCTTTGCCCGAACCAGGATAAATCCTTGTGTCATCTTGCATCACCATCCAGGAAGAGAGCACGCGATCATATTACTCGTTGGTGTCACACCCCCGGGTCCGAAACACCGACAGTTGGCGCGCCAGGTAGGGGCCTTCGCGTGTCGAGACGGTTTCTCGTTGTTTCCTGGATGGCTGCTTCGACTCCTTCGTTCTCTGCCGGTGCCATCATCTGGTTCGGGAGCCTCGAGTTCCTGGCCACCGACAATGGCAACGAGCTGACCTTGCCCTCCACGGAGGGCCCGAGTGGAGGGCGTGTCATGCCACCCCGTGCGAGGAGCGTGGCACGTCGCCCACACCTCCACGCGTCGCCACCCCGTGAGCGGCGCCGTCGTCGCCAGGCACAGGCGGTGCCAGCGGCATACACCCACTTCCCCGTGGCCGGCGCGGAGTTCCCGAGAAGGAGCCTGCCCGGCGCACGGACGGAGACTTCCAGGGCGCGCTCGCGCCCACCTAGCGACTTTGCGTTCCTCATGCGCACGGACCAGGAGCCAGGCCAGAGGCCTCCGAGCCGCGCACCGTCGACGCCACCCAGCCTCCTCCCGCACGGGGTGTACCGCGCTCGACGCCGGCGGTTCCCGTTCGGCCTCGACAACTCCGCAGCAGCCTACGCCCGCCAGCTCAACGAGTGCCATCGGGACCGACCGCCGGCAAAGCAGGAGGAGTGCCCGGGCGTGCTACTGCAGGCCATGGCCAACCTGGAGATCGTCCACCCCGCGCACGTCGACCGCGGCTTCTCGCGAGCCATCGAGCCACCCCGGCGAGCCACCGTCGGAGAATGGTACCGCGAGCTGCGGTCCCAGCATCTGCCAAGGCGGCACGCCGTCAACAGCTCTGACTCCGACGAATACGACTACCACGACCCTGACCTCTGGGATCCCACCAGGGAGTGCTTCCAACTCGAGGGGGTCGTATGCGATACCGAGGATGAGGGCGACGACGACAGGCCGGCGCTCGATCTAGAGGGCCCCAGCGACGTGGCCGCGGCAGGCAGATCACGTGTTCAGGGGAGGAACGAACCTCCAGCACCGGCTGCACCGCCTCAGCACGACGACGGCCGGGCGGCACAACTCGCGCAGGTGCAGGAGGCAATCACCAAAGCCGAGGAAGAACGGCGACACCTGCTGCAGCTCCGGCAAACTCTGATGCAGGAACCACCCCAGCCCCGAGGAGCCGGAGCTCGAGGTCGGGCTCGAGAGGTCCACCGGCGGATCCTCGAGGACGGGGCACCAGCACGCCCCGAGGTATGCTTCCCGCGAGCCGGGCAGAACGTGGTGGCGGCGGCGATGATGCTCCGTGATCTACCCGCCGTCTCCAACCCTGACGCCAGACTCATGCTTGGGGAAATGAAGAACCTCCTCGAGACAGCCGCTGTGCAGCAGGCCGAGAGCTCGGCGTCACGCCGGCGCGGGGCAGCCTCGGGGAAGCCGGCGGGCACGCTCCGCAACGAGCGCGAGGCATCCGTCCACCAGCCGGACGCCTCTCGAGCTAGGCCAGTCCGCGAAAGGATCATCGACAACCGGCCACCTCGAGACCCAATGACGCCCGCAACGACATCAACCGATGGCGCAAGGACAAGGGGGCCCAAGAGCGTGGCTATAGCGCCCATCGAGGGGTCGCTACGACAGTGACGAGGACTGGCAAGTCCTCGAGCCCCCGGGCCCCAGAGTCTTCAGTCGGGCCATCCGCAGCTCAACCCTCCCCGACCGCTTTCGACCGCCGACCAACATCGTGAAGTATGACGGGGAGGTCAAGCCCAAGCTCTGGCTCTCGGACTTCCGCCTAGGCTGCCAACTGGGCGGAGCGAAGAACGACGACCGTGTGATCATACGCCAACTCCCACTTTACCTCTCGGACACCGCCCGCCGGTGGCTCGAGGGGCTCCCGCCGGATCGGATCGATGATTGGGCCGACCTAGTCAGGGTCTTCGACGGGAATTTCAAGGGGACTTGCGTGCGCCTAGGCAACCCCTGGGACCTACGGCGTTGCAGGCAGGCGACGGACGAGCCCCTCCGCGACTTTGCTCGGCGGTTCTCGAAGCAACGCCTCGAGCTCCCCCACGTGCCTGATGAGGACGTCATCTCAGCGTTCCTCGCGGGCACGGCATGCCAAGAGCTAGTTCATGAGCTAGGACGCTACCGTCCCAGGACGGTCGACGACCTGATGGATCGTGTCACCAGCTTTGCCTCAGGCGATGAGGCAGTGGGGGCATTCTTTGGCCGTTCCACGGACAAAGGTAAGGCGGTGACCGCGCCGGAGGGCTCGAACAAGGGCAACGATGCCAAGAACGACAACAATAACAGCAACAAAAAGAAGAACAAATGCAAAGGTCAGAAGGCGAAGCGCGACGCCAATGACGACGACGACGAAGAGGTGCTCGCAGGCGCCCTCGAGCCTAAGAAGCCCCGAGGCCCCCCTGACGGGGCTGTTTTCGACCAGATGCTCGAGGACCCCTGCACTTATCACAGGGACCCCGTAAATCACAAGTTAAAGGACTGCCGACTGTTGAAAGGCTACTACTCCAAGCTCGGCGATAAGAAAGAGGACGCACCTAAGGGCAAGGATAACAATCGACGCGGTGGTGGGGACGCGGACGGCAACTTCCCCCCAGTGCGCGACTACTACATGATCTACAGGGGGCCGACCGTCGGGCTCTCAGCTCGAGAAAGAAAGAAGGAGCGCCGGGAGATCTTTGCACTCGGCCACGACGCCCCCCGGTATCTTGACTGGTCTGATGCGCCGATCACGTTCGACCGTGACGACCATCCAGACCGTGTCATAAACCCGGGGGCGTACCCCCTCGTCGTCGACCCCGTCATCGTCGACGTACGGTTCTCCAAGGTGTTGATGGATGGGGGCTCGAGCCTCAACATCATATACCTCGAGACCCTCGACCTCCTGGGGATTTCAGAGGGACAGCTCCGACCCAGCGTCGGGGGGTTCCACGGAGTCATACCAGGGAAGAAGGCCCACCCCCTCGGGCGCATCGACCTGCCGGTTTGCTTTGGCACGCCGGCTAACTTCCGCCAGGAGACGCTCACCTTCGAGGTGGTTGGATTCCAAGGGACCTACCACGCCATCATCGGCCGGCCAGGCTATGCCAAGTTCATGGCGGTTCCTAACTACACGTACTTGAAGCTCAAAATGCCGGGGCCAAAAGGGGTCATCACCGTCGACACATCCTACGAGCACGCGTACCACTGCGACGTGGAGTACGTCGAGCATGGGGAGGCAAACGTCCAGCTTGACTCACTCGAAGCCCTAGCCGCCCTGGCCACCGAGGAGGCCCCTGAAGCGAAGCGCCACGCCGGCACCTTCGAGCCGGCGGAGCACACCAAGCTGATACCCGTCGACCCGACCTCGACCGATGGCAAGACGCTGGCCGTCAGCGCCAGCCTCGAGCCTAAATTGGAAGCAGTGCTCGTCAACTTTCTCCGCGCAAACATCGACATGTTTGCGTGGGCCCCTCGGACATGCCGGGCATACCGAGGGAAGTCGCCGAGCACGCCTTGGAAATCCAGGCCGGGTCCAGAACGGTGAAGCAACGCCTGCGCCGCTTCGACGAGGAGAAGCGCAGGATCATCGGCGAGGAGGTGCACAAGCTTTTGGCGGCCGGGTTCATCAAGGAGGTATTTCACCCAGAATGGCTAGCTAACCCTGTACTAGTTAGGAAAAAGAATGGAAAAATGCGGATGTGTGTAGACTACACCGGTCTGAATAAAGCATGTCCAAAAGTTCCATTTCCTTTACCTAGAATTGATCAGATTGTCGATTCCACTGCGGGGTGTGAAGTACTTTCATTTCTCGATGCGTACTCCGGCTACTACCAGATTAGGATGAAAGAATCCGACGAGCTCGCTACCTCTTTTGTTACGCCTTTTGGTATGTATTGCTACGTTACAATGCCCTTCGACCTTCGAAACGCCGGGGCAACGTACCAACGTTGCATGCAGCATGTCTTTGGCGAACACATAGGCAAAACCGTCGAGGCCTACGTCGATGACATCGTGGTTAAAACCAAGAAAGTCGGGAACCTCGTCAGCGATCTCGAGGCCACGTTCAAATGCCTCCGGGCCAAGAATGTGAAGCTCAACCCCGAGAAATGTGTCTTTCGTGTGCCTCGAGGCATGCTACTAGGCTACATTGTCTCGCAACAGGGGATCGAGGCCAACCCCGAAAAAATCTCAGCAGTCATGAGGATGGGCCCAATTCGACTCCTCAAGGGTGTGCAGAAAGTGACAGGCTGCCTAGCCGCTCTCAGCAGATTCATCTCGAGGCTAGGGGAAAAAGCGCTTCCTCTCTACCGCCTGCTGAAGAAGACGGAACGCTTTACATGGACTGTCGAAGCCGAGGATGCCTTAACCAAGTTGAAGGGGTTGCTGACTTCCGCACCAATTCTCATACCTCCGCGACCAGCCAAGGGCGACGATCCCCCCGAGCCCCTCCTCCTCTATGTGGCCACAACCACTCAGGTGGTCAGCGCGGTCATAGTCATCGAGAGGCACGAGGAGGGTCATGCATTGCCGATCCAACGATCGGTGTACTTCACCAGTGAGGTGCTCTCTGAGGCTAAGGTCCGATACCTGCACATCCAGAAGCTACTCTACGGCATCATCATCACGAGGCGCAAGCTCCAGCACTACTTCCTCGCTCATCCCGTAACGGTGGTGTCGTCCTTCCCCCTCGGTGAGATCATCAACAATCGGGAGGCCACGGGGCGCATCGCCAAGTGGTCCGCCGAGCTAATGGGGGAGGCCATCACCTACGCCCCGCGAAAAGCCATCAAGTCGCAAGCATTGGCGGACTTCGTCGCTGAGTGGACCGACACCCAGCTCCCGCCAGCACAAATCCAAGCCGAGCTCTGGACTATGTACTTCGACGGGTCCCTCATGAAGACAGGGGCAGGTGCAGGCCTGCTCTTTATCTCACCCCTCGGAGTCCACGTGCGCTACCTGCTGCGCTTGCACTTCCCCGCCTCCAACAACATCGCTGAGTACGAGGCCCTCGTCAACGGGCTGCGCATAGCCCTCGAGCTTGGGGTCCGATGCCTCGACGTTCGAGGGGACTCGCAACTCGTCGTCAACCAGGTCATGAAGGCCTCGAGCTGCATCGATCCTAGGATGGAAGCATACTGCGGGGAGGTGCGCAAGCTAGAAGATAAGTTCCACAGCCTCGAGCTCAACCACATAGCTCGAAAGTACAACGAGGCCGCGGACGAGCTGGCAAAGTTGGCGTCCACGCGCGGCACGGTTCCATCAGACGTCTTCTCGAGGGATATCTTCGAGCCATCCGTCAAAATCGGCCCGGGGGCTGGCTCCTCGACGCCACCCCTCGAACCAGACACGGGGGCTCGACCTTCAACGCCACCCCTCGAGAACGACCCCTCGACATCCACTGAGGCGATGCAGATCGACGCACCCGCCTCTTCTTCATCACGACCCCTCGACTGGCGGACGCCCTTCCTCGACTACCTGACGCAAGGCGTGCTACCAGAAGACAAGACGGAGGCCCGACGCATCACTCGAAGGGCCAAGACCTACGTCATCTACGGCGACGAACGGGAGCTGTACCGTCGAAGCCCATCAGGAATCCTTCAACGCTGCATCCCCCTTGAGGAGGGACGCAGGCTCCTCGACGACATGCACTCGGGGGCCTGCGGCCATCACGCAGCGTCGAGGACCTTGGTAGGGAACGCCTTCCGACAAGGCTTCTACTGGCCAACCGCCATCGGAGACGCCAAGCGCCCGGTCCAAGCTTGCCAAGGGTGTCAGTTTTACGCTAAGCAAACGCATCAACCCGCGCACGCCCTGCAGATGATCCCCATTACTTGGTCGTTTGCCGTCTGGGGGCTCGACCTCGTGGGTCCCCTCAAGATGACAACCGGAAAGTACACGCATGTGCTCGTGGCCATCGACAAATTCACCAAGTGGATCGAGGCCAAGCCCATAGGCGACCCACCTCCGAGAAAGCCATCGAGTTCATCGCAGACATCATGTACCGGTTTGGGGTGCCTAACGTCATCGTCACCGACAACGGCACCCAATTCACGGACAAAAAGTTTACCAACTTCTGTGACGACAACAGCATTCGCGTAACCTGGGCCTCGGTCGCATACCCTCAATGCAACAGGCAGGTCGAGCGCGCCAACGGCATGATACTCCATGGGCTGAAGCCGAGGCTGTTCAAAACCCTCAAAAATTCCGGAAAGGGGTGGGCTGCAGAGCTCCCCTCGGTGCTGTGGGGCCTCAGGACTACGCCGAGTCGAGCCACCGGGTTCACTCCGTTTTTCCTAACTTACGGCGCCGAGGCCGTCTTGCCTACGGACCTTGAGTACGGCTCACCTCGACTTCGAGCCTACAACGATCAAACCAACGACGAAAAGCTCGCCAACGCCAAGGACCAGCTCGAGGAGGCCCGAGACGTGGCGCTCATCAATTCCGCGCGCTACCAGCAAACACTTCGACGCTACCACGACAAGCACGTGCGCAAGAGGGACCTGGCGGTGGGGGACCTCGTGCTTCGACGACTGCAAGACAATCGAGGGCACCATAAGCTCACCCCTCCATGGGAGGGCCCATTGAAGGATCGAGATGGCAGACTAGAGGGGGGTGAATAGTCCTTTCTAAAATTAATCACACCGGCTAACCGAAACAAATGCGGAATTAAAACTATCGGTCTAGCCAAGACTACACCCCTCTACTTATACTCTATGACACCTTATAAAAAATCCTAAACAATGCAAATAAGGTGTCGGGCTAGCTAGAGCTCACCTAAACAATTCTAGCTTGCAAGGTTACACAAACCTAAGCAACTAGTACTCAATCAACCGGGGAGCTCCTACACATGCCACTAAGCAAAAGCACAAAGCCTAAGCTCACTAGCAATGCTCAATAACAAGGCTACACAAGCCAAATTAGAGAGCTCAACTTAGCTACACAAACTAAGCAATGTGACTAGCAAGACTACAAGTCAACTAGTCACTCATGGGATCAACTTCTATGCTACACAAGCAAGGAAGGTAACTAGCAAGCTACACAAGCTAACTAATCATAAGAGCAACTACACTAGCACATGTATATGAACAAGTAAATACAAGCTAGTGAAAGGAGTTTGCAAACCACCGAGAAGATGAACACGAAGTTGACACGGTGGTTTTTCTCCCGAGGTTCACTTGGTTGCCACCAAGCTAGTCCCCGTTGTGTCGACCACACACTTTGGTAGTTCGGCGGCTAATAGGCACCACACCTAGCTCGACACTCGAGCGCCGCAAGAACTCACCCACAAGTGAGGGTAACTCAATGACACGCTCTACTAGAGTTGCTCTTCGCGATCCCCGCGGGGCGAGCACAATGCCCCTCACAATCCTTCTCCGGAGCCACGCACAATCTTCACGCGGGCTTCACGACGGAGACTCGATCACCAAGCCGTCTAGGAGGTGGCAACCTCCAAGAGTAACAAGCACCACCGGCTTGCAACACGAACACCTAGTGCCACTCGATGCAATCTCTCAAAGCAACGCACTAGAATCGCTCACTCGCAATAGATTCACACACTAGCAAGCACAAGCGAGTTAGAGGGCTCCCAAGCACATCCACACAAGCCACCAAGGCTTTGGAGTGCTCCAACCACCGGCTCAAAGCCAGCCCCAAAGACTATATATAGAGGGGAGCGGCCAACTAGCCGTTTCCCCTTTTCTGCGCTTCGGTCGGTAGTACCGACCCCCTGGGCGGTAGTACCGACAGTGTTAGGACTAGCCGTTACACACGGCGCGTTGACCAAAACGAACAACCGACTCCTGGTCGGTACCTCCGACGGTCGGTAGTACCGGCCCTATGGCGGTACTACCGACAGGCCAACATGACCGCGAACAGAGAGCATCTCACAAAGGGACTTGGTCCCTCGGAAACTACCGCCCAAAGGTCGGTACCTCCGAGGTCGGTGGTACCGACGTTATGGCGGTACCACCGCCAGGTCATTTTCAACTCAACACAGAGAGCTCTTCAAACTTGGTTACCACCGGCCTTGGGTCGGTAGCACCGAGGGCGGTAGTACCGAGGTTATGGTGGTACTACCGCCAGGCCATTTTCAATTCTACACAGAGAGCCTCGCGAAACCCTTCAGGGCCACGGTACCACCGACCCTCTGGTCGGTACCACCGCCGGCGGTAGTACCGAGGTTATGGCGGTACTACCGCCAGGCCAAATCAGCCCCAACACAGAGAAGGTTGCACGCAGCACCCTTGGGCGGTACTACCGACCACCCTGGTCGGTACTACCGACCACACTCAGAAAACTTTATTTTCTTCTCTGTGTTGATCCAAAACAACTCCAACAACTTCTCCTTTGCAAATGTGCCAACACCACCAAGTGTACACCATCATGTGCATGTGTGTTAGCATTTTCACAATCATTTTCAAAGGATTTTCTCTTTCACTCATAACGCCACTCGATCTTAGTAACATCGTAAAGTTAGATCGCTCAAGTGGCACTAGATGACCGATATGCAAACAAGTTTGCTCCTCTTAATAGTACGGCCATCTATCCTAAACCCGGTCATAATCTTCTCTACACACCTATGACCGGTGAAATGAAATGCCCTATAAGTATACCTTTGCCTTGCGCATTCCATTCCATCTCCTCCATGTGTTGATGCAACACATGCACCAACCTCTTCATCAAATGATATGATCCACTTCATATCATCACATGGCCTCCATGGTCCATCGATCTTGACATCACTTGCTCTTCACCATCGCTTTGGTCCTTCGGCGCCAAGTCTTGCTTAAACCTCCCGACACTCGGTACCAACGGCTTCAAAGCCTCCAACTTGCCCTTCACCTTTGCAACCGGTCCATCAAGCCAAGTCTTGCCTTGATCTTCACCATCTTAGCCACATGACCACATGTCATGTTTCATGTGCATTAAGCTCCTTCTTCACATGTGTGAGCCTTGCGACATATTCCAAGCCATTTCTCCTTTATGGCATATGTTGCTCACACATGATCACCTGTGGACTAATCACCTGTGTAATTAACTTCAAACACATATTAGTCCACCTAAGTTGTCACTCAATTACCAAAACCAAACAAGGACCTTTCAATCTCCCCCTTTTTGGTAATTGATGACAACTCTACAAAGATATGGAAATTATGCTTATTCCAAGCTAGCACTTCACAAGAATGTAAATTGCTAACTTGGTTTGGATTCTATGTTACTTATCCAACATTAAGACCATATGAAAAGATTTGGATAAGCATCATACAACCCGACTTTGTAGTGATAACTCCCCCTACATGTGTGCTCAAATGGTTTGGATTCAAGCTTGCACACATGCATAAATATGAAATTTGTGGGAGTGTTAGCACTACTAAGTGATGCTAAGGTATACAAGATAGAATTATACCTTTGTAGCGTGTATGCCACATTTTAGTTCATCCTTAGCATCGAGTTTGCTAGAAACAAGTGAAACTAGATACCTCATGAGATCAACATTATAAACATGGTTCTAGTTATGCATGAAAAGCACAAGTCTAGCTATCAACCTATGCATGCTAGTTATTAAATCATCAATTAAATCCTATAACTAGCATACACCACACAAGCATGCATATAAAATTTTAAAATTTATGCAATGCAAGCAAGCACATGATTATGCACATATCAAATGCAACAACCAAGTTCATGAGCTTGCTCCCCCTACTTGTGTTCTCTCATTGTCCAAGAATTTTGATCCTTTTCCATTGTTCAATCTTGCTCCCTCTTGATCCATGTCCATCTTCTTTTCTTGATTTCTCCCCTTTGTTCTTGACATATCTTTGCCACAATTTCTCCCCCTTTGTCATCAATGACCACAAAAAGGTATGCTTCTCTTGATACAAACGGTTGGACTAGGGTAGATGGTTGATACTTGAGTCTTCATTTTTTTATGGACACTACCATATGTGATGGAATGACACTACTTGTAGATACCCCGTTTAGATGCATGAAAGCCACTTGAAGGATCTTTGACCTTGATACCAATTGGTGGGGCACCTTCTATTTTAGCATGAGTCATTCACTTGATAAACTTGAGCTCTTGTTGGTGAGGGATGCTTTGCTTGATTTGATCACTTAAAGTTGAGGATCACTTGAAGTCTTGTAGGATACCACTTGAATGAAAGTTTTAACTTGATATCCATTTGCATTATTATCTTCTTCTTGAACTCTTGTCATCTTCATGAGCTTCTCATTTGTGACTTGAACTAGGCAATATTTCACAAGATATCTAACTCGGTTTGCTCTAGACTAAGCTTCTTCACACATCTTTCAATGGTTATCTTACTCATGTTGAATTAGACACTTGAATGTTCATCTTCTAGATCAAGTACTTGGGTTCACTAGCTCATGAACAAACTCATATACTAACCACTAGATCATATAATCAAACAAGCAATAGTGGTAGGCTATGAATTTAAACTTTTCAATTGTTATGCATGATCCTATTTAGCATGTACTATATGCACTAACCGCATACTAGTGAGGAATGAAATGATCATGCACATTACAATGATACCTTCGCTATCTTGGAGTAGAGGATAGTCATTTTGATTCCAATTAAGCTCCAAATAGCAATGTGAAGTCCATGGTGAAGATCAATAGATACCAATTAATAGAACAAATCTCCACCCATATGATTAAGTGCACTAGCTCAATGTTGTGGTTGGCTTGCTTCTTTATTTGATCATAGCTTGCATATGAATACCACTTGAGTTGGCAACTCGAAGGCTTCAAGATTTTTTGCTCTTTTGGGTGTTGCTTGCTCTCTAGATCAATCCTTTTGATTTCTTCAACTAAGCATCTCCAATGATACTTTAGATCACCACTTCCATGTTAGCCTTCCAAGCCTTGCTTGGTTAACCTACCAAAGGCGGCAAGCCCCTACAAAAGGGAGAAGTGACCTCTCTCCAAAGTTCATCCTTGATACTCACTTGAATTGACTTTGATTGATTGATTCATTTGAACTCTTATTGAAATGTGACTTTGAATTCCTCTTTGAGTCCTTTTCTTTCTTCCAAATGATATTCAATTTGATACTAGAACTTGATCTTCATCTTCATTTTGATATTGGTCTTGATTTCCAATTTGAGTACCAAATGTGTGCCAAATACACTCAACTTTCAAATGACCTTGTACTCATCTTTGTCATGTTTCTAACTCATATCAAAACCAAACATAGGTCCCTCAACCACTTATAAACATGATTCCAACTTGAGGGCCTTTCAATCAAAGTGACTTGTGATCAATCCAATAAATATCACTTATATGGCAGATTCTGTCATCTTCAATGAAATAGTCATATCTCACAATATATTGATCCAATTGCCATGAAATTTGGTGTAGATGTGCCTCACTATATATTCTAGTAGCCATAAAAATTTGAGCTTCATTGGCTTTCTAGATTGCTACCAGATTTCAATTCATTCCACACTACTACATGCTGAAAACTGCTGCACTTGTGTTGATAAGATCCACTCCAAAATCAAAGCATCACTTATCCATTTATCATGAAATTTTTACAGCAACTAGTGTCATAAGTGCAGAGCATTTGTACCAAATTTCAAGCCAATCCAAAAAGATTTGATCACTCAAACATGGCTATCTTCTCAGCTAGCTCAGATTTCAGATTTTGGACAAATTCCTATATTTGAGCTGTACTTGTCCATATTGAATCAAACTTGAGATAAACTCGCTTGAACATCAACACAAGACATATATCCATGCAAATCCATTTACTAAAGGTCATCTTGTGAACATATCCAATCAAACTAACTCAAACTTGATCACTAAGCAATTTATTCATTCAATCATCTTATAGCAAGCAACATATGCATATATATCCAATTCAATCAACTCATATGCACCCAAATGAATATGATCAACTAAGATATACCTTGGTAGCTCATGATCATCTAATAGCAAGCTTCTTCATCCATCATTTGCGAGCATTGAGATACTTCCAATCAACCACCACAACTTGATCATGACACTTGTATGTTGTAGCACTTGGACTTCACTCTTTTGTCTTGGCATTGGGTTTGGATAGCACTAAGCTTCATTACTTGACTCAATCATATAGTAATCATCATGAATCCAATTGAATCAAGCCTCCAATGCCATGGTACCTACACACAATCATCCACTTTTTGATGGTACCCAAACTAGTTTGGGTCCTCTCAAGTTAGGTGCAACATACTTTGGCATAGCCTTAGTATGAGTAGCGGGATGAGTTGCAATGGTAGCCTTAGAGGTACCATTTTCATCCTTTCTAAGCACAATATTATCATCAATTGAAATAGGCTTAGAAGTTTTACCTAGGGGACATGAATTAGCCATGTGTCCCTTTTCCCGGCATGAGTAGCAAACTCTCTTTGATTGAGCCTTTTCTTCCTTGCTCATGTTTTGCTTCTCATTGCCTTGCTTCTTCTTGTTTGCTTGAGCCTTCTCCTCAAGCTTGTTTGGACAACCTGAAGCTAGGTGGCCCAATTTATCACAATTGTAGCACTTGACTTGGGTGAGGTCTTGTGTTGATCTTGATCTTCTACCTCCCCTTCTTGTCTTCTTCCCCATATCACCATCTTCATGGTTGATCTTTCTTTGTACTTGGGGCTTCTTCTTGTTGGGGCAAGCTTTTGCAAGATGTCCCATCTCATGGCATTGATAGCACATGAAATGAGATAGCTTTTCTTGTTCTTGCTTCTTCATTTCTCTTGGATATATTCTCTTGCCCCATCTCTTGTCTTTGACATTGCTTTTGTTGAAGCCAATGCCACTCTTGTCACCATAGCTTCTTTGATTCTTCATCATGTGCTCATGGGTGACCTTTGATCTACACCACCTCTCTAACTTGTTGCTCAAGTTCTTCACTTCACTTTTGAGCTCATTGTTCTCCTTCAAAATGTTAGTCTCACAAGACATAGAAGTAGAACAAGCATCTATATGTGAAGAAGATGGCATAGATAATAAATCTTCACAAGAGGTGGATACATGCTTCTTTTTCTACATCACATGGGTTAGCACAAATATGTGATTGATCATTTGACCCAAATGACGAGCTCTCACTAGTTTTAGTTTCTTCATTAGAAAGCTTCTTAGTGAGAAAAGCATGGTCTTTTACCAAGTTATCATGAGCAACACTAAGTTCCTCATGAGTCAATTTAAGCTCATCATGTGAACAAATAGTAACATAAAGTAGATGCTTTTGTTGTTCACATGCATTCTTTAGAAATGAGTTTTCTTTTGTCAATTTGCATTTTTAGACATCTCATTTCTAAAGCGATGGTCATGCTAGCATATTTACTCAAGAGCTCCTCATATGCATTAAGATCAGTCACATTAGCTTTGCAAACCTTAGTGTCACCGTGTGACATGAAGCAATGTGATGTAGTAGAAGAGCTTGTGGAGACATCACTCTCATAGCCGTCATCATCATCATCATCATCAAGTGAGCATGGAGTAGAATCATTAATTGCGTCACTTGAGCATAGCCCATCATCAACAATCATGGCAAGTGAAACTTGGGATTGATCATCATCATCATCACTTGAACATGAGGGGAGCAATCCTCCACAACCATCAAGTTGTGGTCATGCTCAACATCCTCATGCGCCTCCTTCTTGGGCTCATCAACATCATCATCGGAGATCACCCCATATTTCTCATTGAGATAAATCCAAATCTCATGGGCGGACTTCAAGTCCATGATCTCACCAAATATGTTATCCTCCATAGATTGATAGAAAATGTTAGTAGCTTGGCAATCGAGATGTAGGCATTTCTTTTGTGCTTGAGTTGCATTCTTTCTATCCAACACAAGAGAAAGACCTACATCTACGATCCACCACATTTGAGGACTAATAAACTTAAAATTGCATATCATCCAATTTTTCCACCGTGTAAAGTGTGTGCCATCAAAAATGTGTGGACACTCAACATCTAGCCCATAAGTCGCCATCCTCTCGGGTCGGTGAAGACCACAAATGAGAGACCTCGGCTCCGATACCAATTGAAGGGTCGAGATGGCGGACTAGAGGGGGGTGAATAGTCCTTTCTAAAATTAATCGCACCGGCTAACCGAAACAAATGCGGAATTAAAACTATCGGTCTAGCCAAGACTACACCCCTCTACTTATACTCTATGACACCTTATAAAAAATCCTAAACAATGCAAATAAGGTGTCGGGCTAGCTAGAGCTCACCTAAACAATTCTAGCTTGCAAGGTTACACAAACCTAAGCAACTAGTACTCAATCAACCGGGGAGCTCCTACACATGCCACTAAGCAAAAGCACAAAGCCTAAGCTCACTAGCAATGCTCAATAACAAGGCTACACAAGCCAAATTAGAGAGCTCAACTTAGCTACACAAACTAAGCAATGTGACTAGCAAGACTACAAGTCAACTAGTCACTCATGGGATCAACTTCTATGCTACACAAGCAAGGAAGGTAACTAGCAAGCTACACAAGCTAACTAATCATAAGAGCAACTACACTAGCACATGTATATGAACAAGTAAATACAAGCTAGTGAAAGGAGTTTGCAAACCACCGAGAAGATGAACACGAAGTTGACACGGTGGTTTTTCTCCCGAGGTTCACTTGGTTGCCACCAAGCTAGTCCCCGTTGTGTCGACCACACACTTTGGTAGTTCGGCGGCTAATAGGCACCACACCTAGCTCGACACTCGAGCGCCGCAAGAACTCACCCACAAGTGAGGGTAACTCAATGACACGCTCTACTAGAGTTGCTCTTCGCGATCCCCGCGGGGCGAGCACAATGCCCCTCACAATCCTTCTCCGGAGCCACGCACAATCTTCACGCGGGCTTCACGACGGAGACTCGATCACCAAGCCGTCTAGGAGGTGGCAACCTCCAAGAGTAACAAGCACCACCGGCTTGCAACACGAACACCTAGTGCCACTCGATGCAATCTCTCAAAGCAACGCACTAGAATCGCTCACTCGCAATAGATTCACACTAGCAAGCACAAGCGAGTTAGAGGGCTCCCAAGCACATCCACACAAGCCACCAAGGCTTTGGAGTGCTCCAACCACCGGCTCAAAGCCGCCCCAACGACTATATAGAGGGGAGCGGCCAACTAGCCGTTTCCCCTTTTCTGCGCTTCGGTCGGTAGTACCGACCCCTGGGCGGTAGTACCGACAGTGTTAGGACTAGCCGTTACACACGGCGCGTTGACCAAAACGAACAACCGACTCCTGGTCGGTACCTCCGACGGTCGGTAGTACCGGCCCTATGGCGGTACTACCGACAGGCCAACATGACCGCGAACAGAGAGCATCTCACAAAGGGACTTGGTCCCTCGGAAACTACCGCCCAAAGGTCGGTACCTCCGAGGTCGGTGGAACCGAGGTTATGGCGGTACCACCGCCAGGTCATTTTCAACTCAACACAGAGAGCTCTTCAAACTTGGTTACCACCGGCCTTGGGTCGGTAGCACCGAGGGCGGTAGTACCGAGGTTATGGCGGTACTACCGCCAGCCATTTTGCAATTCTACACAGAGAGCCTCGCGAAACCCTTCAGGGCCACGGTATACCGACCCTCTGGTCGGTACCACCGCCGGCGGTAGTACCGAGGTTATGGCGGTACTACCGCCAGGCCAAATCAGCCCCAACACAGAGAGAAGGTTGCACGCAGCACCCTTGGGCGGTACTACCGACCACCCTAGTCGGTACTACCGACCACACCAAAAACTTCATTTTCTTCTTGTGTTGATCCAAAACAACTCCAACAACTTCTCCTTTGCAAATGTGCCAACACCACCAAGTGTACACCATCATGTGCATGTGTGTTAGCATTTTCACAATCATTTTCAAAGGATTTTCTCTTTCACTCATAACGCCACTCGATCTTAGTAACATCGCAAAGTTAGATCGCTCAAGTGGCACTAGATGACCGATATGCAAACAAGTTTGCTCCTCTTAATAGTACGGCCATCTATCCTAAACCCGGTCATAATCTTCTCTACACACCTATGACCGGTGAAATGAAATGCCCTATAAGTATACCTTTGCCTTGCGCATTCCATTCCATCTCCTCCATGTGTTGATGCAACACATGCACCAACCTCTTCATCAAATGATATGATCCACTTCATATCATCACATGGCCTCCATGGTCCATCGATCTTGACATCACTTGCTCTTCACCATCGCTTTGGTCCTTCGGCGCCAAGTCTTGCTTAAGCCTCCCGACACTCGGTACCAACGGCTTCAAAGCCTCCAACTTGCCCTTCACCTTTGCAACCGGTCCATCAAGCCAAGTCTTGCCTTGATCTTCACCATCTTAGCCACATGACCACATGTCATGTTTCATGTGCATTAAGCTCCTTCTTCACATGTGTGAGCCTTGCGACATATTCTAAGCCATTTCTCCTTTATGGCATATGTTGCTCACACATGATCACCTGTGGACTAATCACCTATGTAATTCACTTCAAACACATATTAGTCCACCTAAGTTGTCACTCAATTACCACCAACACCAAACAATGACCTTTCACCCATACACCGTAGCTGAAGTGCTCAAGCCAGGAACGTACAAGCTCTACGACGACCAAGGGAGAATCCTGGCAAACGCGTGGAATATATCTCAGCTACGTTGCTTCTACCCTTGAAGGCTTCGAGGCCTCATTCATTTTGTTGCTTTGTACAAACACGCCCAAAATGAATGAACAAACTCGTGCATCGTCTTTCATTTGCTTAGCAACTTAAGGTAGCCTCGACCCTGCCATGCTCAGGGTCGAGCCTCCCTCGGGGGCTGACGGGGGGACCTCCCCCCAGACTCCGGAAAAAACGCGTTTTCTTTTCAAAAATTCGACCCTCATCTCGACTCGTGCCTCGAGTGAACTAGCGACGTCTAAATCCTAAAATACCTCGAGCCTCCGAGGGTCGGGAGGCGTCGACGTAGACGGTCACCTATGCCCCGGGCTACGGTACCCTACCTACGCCTCCCCTCGAGGGGCTCGCGACGTATCAAAGGAACACAGACTAAGCTAGCAGAAACTCGAGCTTGCAACAAAGAGAAGTGGTCAAATAAATTTGAAAAGAAAACAACCCCTTAAAATAACTAGTCATATATACATACGGGTCTCGACGGACCCTCATTCATGTCATAAAATTCTTACAAGGGCCTCGACGCCCTAATTTGGCACGCAGGCCCTAATCCTCGTCGGTACGATACTCATCCCCGAGGTCTTCCACGGCGGGCTCAGCCTCGACACCCGAGCTAGAGGGAGGAGGGTCCTCGACACCGCTGCTGGCGTCAGGAGGCAGCACATCCTCCTCGAAGATCTTCGCGAGCGACGTCCCCCGGCCTCTCCATCTTCTCCAAGATTTTGTCGACACGACGGTTGTTCCACTCCTCGTCCTTCCCCTCGATCTCGATGAAGCCATTGGCGACAACGTGGACCGGGAAGCGGAAGCCAGAACGGACGACCGCGAGCGTCTGCTTGACGCCATGATGGAGAGCTTGCCGGACACGGTCCCGCGCCGCTACGTCGAGGAAGCACAAGGCATCGACCAAGGCGTCGCCTCGGGCCACCGCACCTTCTGCCGCAGCCACCGGAGGAACACCCCACATGGAGCCAAGCCGGTCGAGGGAAGTGCGAGCCCGCTCCGCCACCATCGTCTCGTCTTGGAGTTGGTCCAAGAGAGCCTGGTTCGTCCCGCGGAGCTCCTTGACCGTCCTTCTCGACCCCTGCGCAACGAACGAGGAAGAGTGAGACTGCGGCGTAACAAAAAACTTCGAGGCCCAAACAAGGACAAGGTGTAAGCCTCACCATCGCAATGTTGCCCCAGTGCGGCGAGGGTCGCTGGTAAGGCCCTCAGCGCGCTGCTCGAGCCTGCGCTTCTTGGCCAGCATGAGGAGCTTCTCGGACCTAAGCTCCTCGATCAGCCTGCCCGCCTCCACGAGGGCCAGATCCTTTCGGATCACCTCCTGCCGTGCCGCCCCCTCGGCAGCTCGGGCGGTGGCGACACCGCTCTCGGCGTCTTCGGCCTCCTTCTTCGCCACCTCCGCTGCGGACCAAGCGGCGGCGGCATCACATTGAGCATCCTTGGCCTCTTTTCTCGCCGCCTCCGCTGCGGTTCGGGCGGTGGCGGCCTCGCCACGGCGTCAGCGGCCTCCTGCTTCGCCGCCTCAGCTTCAGCCCGGGCGGAGGTGGCCTCACTTCGGGCGTCCGCGGCCTCCTTCCTCGACGCCTCGAGAGCGGCGGCGGCCTCCTCCTTGGATCGAGCGACCTCACCTCGAGCCGCCCGGACCTCCGCCTCCGCCTCGTTGAGCCGGCTCGCCATTTGGGCGTTCCGGCTCAGCTCAGTGCGGAGATCTTGAAGCTCCGCCTCAGCCCTCGTGAGGGCGGCCGACACCTGTGCGGACCGGCCCGCCTCCTCGAAGCAGGACCGCTCCGCCTCCGCCATGAGCTCGGCCACCTCCCGGAAGATGGACCGCACCTCGCGCGGGGCCCCCCGCTGGACCGGTTGCTCGACGGAGACCATGGCGAGGGACGGGCTCGGCGCGTCGGGAAACGGCCATACTGGTCGGTCAAGCTCGATGTCGGGCAGATCCTCCTCCGCCCCGAGCTACCCCAGCTACGGC
>VDCT01000414.1:0-42579 GCA_009763385.1 Coix lacryma-jobi var. lacryma-jobi
ACCTCGCTTTTACAAAAGTTTTCTTAAAATGCTTTTGAGTTAAACTACTGCATTAGGTTATAGGAGTTGTGATGACCTATTACCACATGCATTGTTTACCTCCACCAGAAGATCCACCTGCCCTGTTTTAAAAACTATTTGCAAAATGCTTAGTGATGCTATACAATAGATTTGCAATAAAATGCCAATTTCAAAAGTGTGATCACTGAGATGAATCATATCAAGGGATTTGGTTATACTTCCCGTTCGATGACTGCTTGCCTAGCTAGCATGTGGTCATTGTCGAGAAGGGGTTGTCCGAGCGTACGGTGCCGTCATGTTGTAGTCCGGGACTCAACAGTTGACACCGGCCGGGACAGGTTGAAAAACCGACAGAACCTTGTACTCTGGGTTAGAGTCCCGAGGTGCTTGTTGCTGGCGGAAAAAATTTAGGGACCATCCGTATGGGGGCCTGCTGGCCAAGACTTGCAACTATTCACATACTTCGGAAAGCTCTGGCTCCGAGGAATCCTTTATTGGACCGACAACCGCGCACATGGGAGTGGAGAGATGGCGGAAGTAGCATGTACCCACGTGGGTCGTCGTACCTGGATAGAGTGGTGTACTGTACTTTCGGGTGGCGTAGGACCGGGCCCAATCTTGGAGGAAATCATGGTAGACGAGTTGGCATATGCAAGCTTGGGTGCTACATATGCAGTGTGGATAGGGATCCTCAGCTGAGTATTATTTATCCGGATTAACGTTGCTCCTCGGTTATGGAGACTTGGTCACTGACTGTCACGGAGAGTGGTTCTCAACTAGGTATGTTTTTGAAAGGTAAAATGAATCATGAACAATGAAGAATTGAGAAATACTGGAATCTTTTCAAAAATAAAACAAGGATTTCAAAATGCTTTTCTGCAAAATACTTGATCTTGCTTAAGCCTTACCTTGACTACCTAAGCCTCTCATTCCTGAGTCTTCTTCCTTTTTCTTTAGTCGGGTAAGTCTTGTTGAGTACCCCAGTACTCAGGGTTTGTTAACCCCTGTTGCAGGTTTCTATAGGTGATGTTGATCATGATCATGTCAGTGGGCTTGACGTGATCTGTTTTTCTTCTTCCCCAACTTAGGTACTCCGCCTAAGTGTGGCTCTGTAATACTATTCTACTTCCACAACACCAGTTATGTTCATGTAAAAGTGACTTATTCATGTTTTATAAAGGTTATCTATCTTGCTTCCGCACTCCGATGGTATTTTGTATCAACTGTTGTAATGTTGTAATTATTCCAACCTTCATGATGATGGTCCTGTGGTTCGTGGATAATTCGGGGGTTCCCTCGGGGACACCCGACAGATCTTTCCTGTGATGTGGTACATGTGCACAGGCATTAGAGCTCAGGGAGATGGTGACGTGTGCGGGTGGGCCACCATTACTGGGAGGTTCTGCCACAGAATGGTATCGGAGCAGGATTGTCATCAAGGAAAGACTGGTTGCAATATTACTTTCGAAAAACTTCAAAATGGTTTCTTAATCTAAAAGTTTTTGAAAGTAACAAGTTAAAAATGATCCTTCCCTGAGTTTCTTTCTTGCTGCAAGACTTCGTGAAGACTCTACTAGCAACTCAAGCCGAAGACACCGAGATGGTTTCAACTCGTCTATAGAAAGATGGAGAATCAACCTCCCTGTCAAACCAAGACAGAAGAGCTATTCAACACATATACCAAGTCCGTGAAGCTAAAGTGTAAAGTATAGCCCTATACCTAACTAACAGGTGGAGGCAGAGATCTCCTGTCAGTGAGAGGTCGTATAGGACGAGCATATATATCATATCTTGCATAATGATAAAATGTGCTTCTTTTCTAAATTCTAAAAGCAGCTATCATCCCCGATAACTGATCGTCCCTAGATTCTGCTACCCTTGATACTTTTGTTCCATAAGTTCTGATCCTTGGAAACTTTTGGATATCTTTCATACACTCTACCACATAAAGTCAGAATCAGGGTAAAATCCTTGGTTCTTTCGGAACAACCGCGTGTCATGCCTTGAATTGGCACGTGCTAGTTGTTTGATGTCGTGAAAACGACGAATGGTGGTTTGAAAGTTACTGAAGTTTGTGTTCTTTGAAAGGACCATGATCTGTGGACCGGATAAAAGCGTGGGAACCTAGGGTCACCTATGGACGGCCACCATAGGGCGTTACTGCCAGGGTGCTCGCTAATGTCCAGGCCTATAGTCATGATTCTTTCTAGACCACCGTTAAAGTGCTTTCATTTCTGGACGCCCGAAAGGGGAGTTCAAAACCATTCTCCTTTGTAGCTATAACCAACCCTTGCTTTTGGTTATAAATTTCTTCTTATTAAGATGAGAGATATTGAAGTTGTGCTCTATTATGGTGCCATGATTGGTGACCACGGTGCCGCGTCGGAACCCAGGAATCTCGTGTGTCCGGATCACATTAGTTTCCGCTGGGTGCGCGCAGGTATCGAGGTCTACAGTTATGATCCATTTTGGCCCACAGCTAATGTACGCTCTCTCTGGATTCTTGATAATCTTTCTTGTTCCACCCAGATATCTTCTACCCTGCTACTTGCAACCGTGTTCTGATCCCGGTTGTAATCCTGAATACAACCCAGTTGCCTTGTGAACTCCTTGTGAGTAAACAAGTGTGACACATTTCCTTTTCCATTACTCAACCCCAGACCTTTAAATGCTTCTTAAATCTCGGGGCGAGATTTCTTTTAGGGGGGAAGGCTGTAACACCTCTGGTGATTAATATGTAATTAACCTGATGATGGTCCTGTGGTTCGTGGATAATTCGGGGTTCCCTCGGGAACACCCGACAGATCTTTCCTGTGATGTAGTACATGTGCACAGTCATTGGAGCTCAGGGAGACGGTGACGTGTGCGGGTGGGCCACATTACCGGGAGGTTCTGCCACAATACTGAACAAAGATACCAGAACTATCTACATTTTGGACCCGACTCCTCTTGATCCCATCTACCAATACAACCCAAATGCAAAATATGTGAAGAAACTTTTATGGATTGCTGAATACTTGCCAAAAGCCATGTCTATTGTATGCCCTGGGTCTAGATGGAATGAAAATGTTTTCCTATGGCGTCAAATAATATTACATGATATTCCAATTTACAAAAGGTAGCGTTTCTTTTGAGATAAATATATATAAAAAATATTTTCTATATTGAATAATATATTTTGATACAGATTATGAATTTATATTATATATATATATATCAGGGAACTATCGGGTTATATTGTTTCAATCTTCATGTCAGCGTGGAAAGGTGAAGGACTACACTTGCCGTTTCTAATGGTAAATTTCGTAATAATTTAATCTTTTGTTTTTTAAACACATATATCTCTATATTCTTGTTTGTTTAATAACAATATTGATTGTACAGGATGGATATGAACTCAGAAAACAAATTTTGGGACAACTACTGATATACAAGGAGAATGACTATGAAGACAACATGCATGCTCGTGTCCTAGAATTGCTTAGATGTATTAGAAAGAACTAAAGTTAGTTATATAGTATGAATTTATTGTAATAATAATTATTATGTTTAGTCAACAAATACTTGGGCAAATTAATTTTCATGTGTGTTCAACTCTCTTCAGCATTGATAGCAGCCACCAAACAAAAAAAAAGAGGGCAAAACAAAGCCTAACTGCAGACAACGAACACCAAATGCATCTATGAACACGAACAAAACAACACAATATTCATGTCCAAAATGTAAAACTCAGTACAACAGTTAAAAACTTGGGCATAACATGAGATACTCAGAAGCCTTGCACTATATTAACTAAATATATAAATACAGATCAGCAACAGAACCAGGATCTGAGGGCTGGGTATTCAAAATATGTAGGAGCACTAAAAAACAATAACCAAATAGATAATACTTGGCATGTATAATGCTATAAAGACACTGAATATGAATTTGGGATTTCAAAAGAATGAATTCAACTTACAGTTGAAGATCACTGTTGTTGAGTCCGCTGGCCGTTGGCTGATGTGCGACGCATGCCCCTGCTGCCTGGCTGTGCGTGTGCGGTGGCGAATCTGGCCCCAGCCTGCGCTGCGCGCTAGCAGCGCCGCTGCGCAGCCTGCCCGCCGTAACGAAGTCCCGACGCCCGTGGCACGCTGCCGCCCAACGCCGCTGCGCCCGAAGGGCTGGCAGGCTGCGCCGCCGCTGCAGACTGCGCTTGTGCTGCGCGCTGCCGCTACGCCGCCCAACGCCGCTGCCATGGTCCGACGCCATCCGCCGGTTGCCGTCTGCCGCAACACGTCGCCTTGCCATCCAGGCGGGATGGCCCACGGCGGCGGCGCGCTCGCGCTCCTCGAGGTCGGAGACGGCCCTCCGGCGCTTCACGCCAGCGGCGGCCGCGGAGGCACGCGTCGAACTGACGGCGGAGGGACTCGTCGCGGAGGAGCTTGTAGCAGCTGGAAGTCAGCAGTGGCGTTGGGGTCGTCGGGGCGCTTGTCGGGGTGGCGTAGCCGCGACTGCGTCCGGTACGCCTTCTTGATCTCGTCGATGGTCAGCGCCGCGCCTTCCTCCCCCGACGGGAGGCAGAGCACCTCGTAGTGGTCGATGTCAACCTCCTCCTGCCCTGTCACCGCCATGGCGCCCGAAGAGAGATGCCGCGGGACCTCGACCTCGCTTGGTGGTATGGAAGGAATGAGAATCGGAGAATTGAGGATGGAAGGGAGCGGCTGCGGCTGAAGCGGTGTTGTGGACAGGGTCGGGAATTTCGTTCGCACTCAGCCATTCAGCAATGACGTGGTCACGTGGTGGAGAGCCGGATGGGCCTCATGGGCTGGCCTAAGAATAGAGAACGAAGGGAAAAAAAGGGAAAACAATCGACGACCAAAAAGGCATTGGACTAAAAAAATTAGCAAAAAAAAAAAATTCAAAAAGCAAAAAAAAAACGTCTATGAAGATATCAACATTAATCTCTACAAAAAAAATTAATATGGGTATAAATGACTAAATAAAATGAAACTCCCTCCGTTCAAGAAAAAACATGCAATTCTAGCACAATATCACATTTTAGTATCTTATATAAATTCAAATAATTAAAGATAAAAATATATTAATATTTATGATATTAAATAAACATCATTATATTATAATTATAAAATATATTTTTATAGTAAATATATTTAGAACAATAAATATTAATACTATTCACTAGAAATGTGGTTAAACGTGAAATACTTTTCAGGACAGAGAACCTATAGTTGTATGTTTTTATAGATGAAGGGAGTATATAATAAGAAAACGTTAACAATTGAAGAAAAAATAAAAAATAGTTATAATATTAAATAAACATCATTATATTAATTATAAAATACATTTTTATATTAAATATATTTGGATCACTATTCACTAGAAACGTTGACAAACGTGAAATACTTTTCAAGACACAAAACCTATAGTTGCATGTTTTTATGGATGGAGGGAGTATATAACAAGAAAACGTTTACACTTGAAGGAAAAAAACAAATATATGATATTCATCAATAATAATAATAAAATATAAATTATTAACCCGTAGTAACGCACGGGCATTTTTACTAGTCTAATCTAATAACCCTTATAAAGGAAAACCCCACTAGACTAATTCTCTAGCATATCCTTGAGCCATGTCATCACCTATTGCTCCTGCCATGATGTGGCCTCTCTTGTGCATGAAGAGGAACCAAATTGTTGACGTCGGAAGTTATCCGAATCACACACCAGCAGTGCTAGAACGCCCGATGAGGTTGTAGATCAACCTGAGACAGCGAAGACCCTGGCTAAACCAGCGAAGACTGATCTAGAGACCGGTCTGGGTTGATCTAGGGTTTTAGAGCCTCGTGTTGGTAACTCTAGAACTCCTCCCGGGAAGATCCGTCGGGGAGAAGCACGTAGAGATTGTTCTAGGACCAGCAAGGCCGCCTAGAACGTCGTCGAATCTCGCCGGGAGATGCGCCGAACAACAAGGTAGAGGGGAAAAAAGGGTAAAAGGGATAGTAGATTGATTTTGATCGATTGGTGTTGGATGCTTCAATCGGCCATGATCCTCTCATATATATAGAGGGGGTTGGTCTTATCCCAATAGGAAACGTCTTCAGATACGATTTTCAAGTTTTCCTATCCGGACTCTAACAATATAGAATCCAATCCGGACGCAACAAAGTAACCCTAATCCCGCCGATCCTTAAATCGACCAGATTGATCTAAATCAGCCTCAATGGGCTTTATTAGCCCATACTGATTAATGAAATGTCGTCGGACTTAGCCTTCATTATAACTATAAGGCCTCCGACCAGTGTCACCTGGTCGGACACAAACATTGACTGATCGGAAGTCCAAAATGATCAGACTCATTTGACTTAAAACATCTAATTCATCAAATATGAAGTAAAAGAAGACAAATCCGACCCTAATGTTACAAGCCGAATATTTCTCCTAAATTTACTTTTACCTATGACACTTTTGAGTGTCAACATATGCCCCCCTGTTTTTAGGTGATCTTTAGCAAAACCTAAAAACAAGCCAAACAACAACGATGTCCAACTCATCGGCTATTCGATAATTAAGGATAAACCTTCTGACTATTTTTGTTCTAAGGGCGATACATGTATCAGCCATTGTTTGGAAGGCGCTCAGGCTTCTTGCCAAACACTTGGAAAATACTTTTTCAAATACCTTCCGTTTATTGCTCTTGGGAGACTTTCACCTTGCAACGTCTCCAGCACATATGCATTCCCGAATATTACCTTGATCACTTTATAAGGACCTTCCCAACTCGGCGACCACTTGCCAAACTTGTTACTTCTCGACCCGAGTGGTAGTATAGCTTTCCATACTAACTCTCCCACTTGGAACGATTTGCTTCTCACCTTCTTGTTGTATGCTCTAGCAACCCGGGCTTTGTCCTTCTCCATCTCCTTAAAAGCTTTTAATCTTTTATCGGTTATTTCATCTATGTTGTCCATCATGGCATCATGGTACATAACAACAGATAAATCATTCTGTCTAGCTAGTCTATATGCATCCAGATTTACCTCGATGGGCAACATTGCTTCTTGCCCATATACCCGCTCGAAAGGAGTAACTTTTGTGGCACCATGCCTTGACACACGATGAGCCCATAAAGCCTCAGACAAAACCTCATGCCACCTTCTTGGGTTGTCCTCAATCTTCTTTTTGATAAGCTTGATCAAAGTCTTGTTACTAGACTCAGCTTGGCCGTTAGCTTGAGCATAGTATGGAGACGAATTGAGCATCTTTATTTTGTATAATTCAGCAAAATCTCGCACTTCCTTAGAAATAAAAGACGTCCCTTGATCTGTGGTTAACGTCTGAGGTATGCCGAATCTATGTATAATATGTTCAGTAATAAACTCAATTACCTCCTTATGTGTCATATTCTTCAAAGGTACCGCTTCAGTCCATTTAATGAAGTAATCTATAGCGACCAGAACAAAACGATGTCCCTTTGAAGATGAGGGATGAATTTGGCTAATGAAGTCTAGCCCCCAACCACAAAAAGGCCACGGTTTGATAATAGGATGAAGCATAGCAGTAGGTGCAAGCTGTATATTTCCAAACCGTTGACATTCTTCTCATCCTTTGTAGTAACGAAAACAATCGGCCATCATTGCGGGCCAATAAAACCCAGCTCTGCGCAATAGCCATTTCATCTTAGCCGCCAATTGATGTGTTCCACAAATACCCTCATGAACCTCCCCCATAGCCACCTTTGCTTGATCAGATCCCAAACACTTAAGCAACAAGTCTTCGGCAGTTATTCGGTAAAGCTCATCATTATGTAGTACATATTTAAATGCACTCCGCCGAACACTTTGATCAGCCTTAGTACTTGGATCATTAAGATATTTAAGTAGGGGAGTTCTCCAATCTTCCAAATCAGTTCCATTTGTTTCGGACCGATTTAGAGTTTCTTCAGACAAATCAATCGTTCCAAGATCGACTAGGTCAATCGGACGGATTAACTGACTTGATTCATAAACAACCTGGTCGGCCATAGTACTTACCCAAGTATGCTCAACATATATCTGGTCTCCATGGCAAGGTGGCCGAACTGGTCTTAAAACAAACTGGTCGGCCATAGAAGCCGACAATACTTCTGCGTGCTGCTGCACCGGCTTTACGTAAAAATTGCGTTTACTAACATTATAGCCAGATGCTTGCTGGGCTAACATGTTGGCTTTATGATTTTCATGCCTTGGTATATGCCGAATCTGGAATTCGGTAAAATGAGCAATGATGTCAAGGCACATATCAAGATAAATATTTAACAATCCCTCTAAACATTGAAAATTACCAGCAACTTGTTGTACTACTAGTAAGGAATCGCCATGAGCTTCAATATGCTTAACCTCCATGGAACATAATATTTCTAAACCGAATAAAAGAGCTTCATATTCGGCTTGATTATTAGTGCACAAGTAATCTAACCGGCTCAACATTTCAAACTTAGCACCATTAGGAGAAATGATGACCACACCAACACCTTGGCCCTCCTTACAAGCCGATCCATCAAAATAAAGTTTCCATGGAGTAAAAGTAAAGTAACCGATTTCATCTTCTAAACTAATACCATGCTCAACAATGAAATCGGCAAGAACTTGACCCTTCAAAGTTTTCAATGGTTCATAGGTCAAGTCAAACTCAATTAATGCATACGCCCATTTGCCAATCCTTCCTCTAAGGATTGGCCGATATAACATGTGCCTAATCACATCGGCCTGGCATGCAACAATACATGTACTAGATAGCAAATAATGTCTCATTTTAGCACAAACATAGTACAAGGATAAACATAATTTCTCGATATGGGCGTACCTTGTCTTGGGATCAAGAAGACGGCGACCAATATATGCAATTACATATTCTTTACCTTCATCTTCTTGTGTCAAGACAACTCCAATAACCTTTTCATCGGCGGCGATATATAATCTGAAAGGGATACCTCTCTTAGGCGCCCGAAGAACTGGTGGAGATGACAAATATTCCTTTATTTTCTCAAATGCTTCTTGCTGCTCTGCCCCCCAAGCGAACTCAGTCTCGTTCTTCAGCTTTAATATCGGGGTAAAAAGAATAATTTTTCCATACAAGTTTGCAATAGCCAGCATTTTGGACATATCCTCTTCGGCCATGAATATCTGATTATAACCAGCGTTGCCGTCAAGAAAACTAACAACCTGATGTCCCAAAGCATCATTGATTAACATATTGGCTATAGGCATAGGATACTCATCTTTGGGAGTGGCCCTATTCAGATCTCTAAAATCAATGCAAATCCTGATTTTTTCGGTATCTTTCTTTTCTATAGGCACGATATTAGAGACCCACTCCGCATATCTGCATGGTCGGATAAATCCCGCTTGTAATAACCGATTAATTTCCTCTTTAATCCGGTCATATATTGTAGAATTAAAACGTCGAGGATGCTGTTTGAATGGTTGGAACCCCGACTTGATAGGAAGCCGATGCTCGACAAGTTCTCGACTTAATCTAGGCATCTCTGTATAATTCCATGCAAAGCAATCAAAAAACTCTTTCAATAGAGCGATTAATCTTAGCTTATAATCGGCCTCAAGATTTTGATTTACAAAGGTCGGCCTTGGTACAGAACCATCCCCAATATCTATTTGTTCCAAAGGGTCGGCTGACGTAAAAACTTGGCCCAATTTATTGAGCTCATCAAAATCATCAATAGCTTCACAAGTATCGGCCTCATGAGCCCGATACTGTTCGACACGATGTTTTAACCAATCAACATTAGCATCCATTAAATTACATGATAATGTTGAACCGATTGTCGGTCGGTTTTAAAGACACTGGTACAAAACCTTCCCGGGTAACACTAACAAACTGAAAATCAGAAAGGTCCCGACCAGACAGACAAGCAATAGTATCATGCCCCCCGAGCAAAGGAGCATCGGTCATAGCCACATAGGCCGATGAATCTGAGTGCACTACCTCAACGTCGTCTCCCACCCATTGGATAAGAAACTGATGTAAGCTAGAAGGTATGCACCGATTAGCATGAATCCAGTCGCGCCCAAGTATAAGATTGTAACTACCTTGTATGTCGGCGACGAAGAAAGCAATGGCCAAAGTCTTGCTCCCAACGGTCAGCTCCATGGACGCAACTCCTTTGGCCGGAGTAGGATCTCCCCCTCCAACTCCAGTAATAGTCATGTTGGTTTTGATCAGCTCTTCATCGGTACCACCAAGCTTCTGATAAAGCGAATATGACATCAAATTCACAATTGCCCCACTGCCGACCAGCATTTTATGAACTGGTGTGCCATTGATGTGTCCTTTTACATGTAAAGGCTTGAGATGATTAACAGATTCCTCCAGTTTCTGGAGCACGGCAGTCTGCGTAGCGAAATTGAACTCCGTCGCTGTTGAATCATCTCTGACCACGTAGTAATCGGCCGATAAGTACACCACATTGACCTCCACCCTTTTAGGGGAAGGTTCATAATCCACCATTTCTTCATCTGGTTTTTCAAGTAATTCTTCGCTTGTCGCAATAATATCAGCGGGGGAAACAGGGTTACTAAAAAGCGAGGCTAACCCCACCGGTACATTAGGAACCGATCCGGTCCTAGATCCTGATCGGGTTGACTCTCCTCCGGATCTAGTAGCTGATTCAACCTGCTCGACCACTAAACTGGTCGGCACCTGTCCTGAAGTGGTCGGATTCATGTTCGACCTGATTGGTTTCGAAACCACCTGAGTAGTCTCAGTGTTTAGACTGGTCGGTTCAAGATCCGACTTGTTTGATTCTTCAATCGTTAAAGTCGGCTTTTGGTTACAAGTCGGCTCTTCACCTCCTCGCTTGCCCTGAGGGAAAATATGATGTGTTGAATTAAATATGTCTTCCCTCATTTTGTCAAGCCGCTCCTTCTTCTGTTTGTTACAGCGGGCCCTTTGCAGCTTCCTTCGCTGAGTCTTAGTCAAACCAGGAGGACACCATCTGGGCTGCATGTATTTGGGGTCACACTCGACAGGTTTCTCTGCTTCTGGCTCAGCCGAAGTATCTTGAGCTTCTGGGACCTCTTCAGCTGGTGGCTCCTCAACCACCATCGGCTCAGGTTCATTGGCAAGAGGGACTTCCATAGACCCGATTGTAATAGTGGGGACCGGGTCGGATCTGGTCGGAGAGGCAGTAGGAACACTTTGCACCTTCTTAGGTACATAGATCTGTCGCATCTGCGTCTTTCTTGCCTCTTGAGAAGTTAAAATCCTGGACGCTACCAGCCGATTCTGACTAGAGCTCGGCTGATCACCCAAACGATCAAACACTGAGACTCTCGCAGGCTGATTAGTAGGCATTCCCCATCCTGGCTGATAATACATATGTGCCAGCATAGGATATGGCACCCATACTCCTTGAGGACCCCATTGCGGTGGCGGCGAAATAGGAGGGGCCCACTGATAGCAATACGGTCCAGCCTTTGGCGCCAAATACGTCGCCTGAGAATCCATCATCTGTTTGGATTTCTCTTCCTCATGCTTCGGAGGAGTAGATTCTCTCTTTTTTAAGGGTCGATTCTAGGAATCAGTCTTTTGCTGCTTGTATTTAGCCATGAGCTTATCAAAAGTGCATGGTTCCCTAGCAGCTTTGCCCTTGTTCCTATCGGCATTGGTCTTCCAAGTATCGACCTCAGGCTTCTGTGGAACGAATGTGCGTAGGACATGCACCCCAGAAGAGGTAGGGTCTTTAGAACCAGCTTGGCCGACCACACCAGTTGGCTTATGGCTTCCACTAGGGCTAAGGGAAATTTGTTTGACCTGGTCGGCCCTTTGCTCCGACTGCACTGGTTGCTTTGAGGATGAACCAGACTGATCAGTCTGAGGACCCGACCTGGTCGGTCTCTGCTGTGCCGCGCTGGTCTCGAAATATCTTTGTTTATACAGGTGTCGCGCTGACCCTGCAGTAATGGTGAGCTTGCTTTTGCCGTCATCACCCTTCTCGAGCACCACTTTGCGCCCCGAATCATTCTCAGTATTCGGTGCGACCCGTGGTTCGCCGATAACAACATTCTTGCCTTTGGTCGTACCGGCTTGCTCTGGACGAATCATAATGGCAGGATTCCCTACTTCCACCATGTGTACTGGGAAAGGAGTAGTATTGATCTGCATCTCAGTTAGACTCAATCGTCCTTCATTGAGGGCCAATTGGACCTGCCGACGAAAAACATTGCAATCATTAGTGGCATGAGAAAAAGAATTATGGAATTTGCAGTAAGCTCTCCTTTTTAATTCATCGGTTGACGGTAAAGTATAATTAATTTTAAGATAACCGAATTTAAGCAATTCATCAAATATTTGGTCGCATTTAGAGAAATCAAAAGTAAATTTTACTTCCTCACCCCGATTCTTCTGAATCGGTTTAAGGGAAGGACAAGTGACTAATTTATTCTGCGCCGGCCATAAAATCTCGGCGGCGTAACAATCTTTAGACTCATCGTCAGAACTATCAGAATTTATCTCGGCAATATGCACGCCCGACCGATGAGTCATATGAGGATCATAGGGTTCTTTGAAGCACGATTCCATCGAAATGGCCTTTTGAAACAGTTGATTTACGTTAAAGAAATCATGATGCTCAAGTTTGTCTTTGATCTCTCGATGCAGTCCAGCTAGACATAGATCTGTTAGATCTCTGTTGGAGATCCTCAAATGGAAACACCAGTTTTTAATTTCCTTAAAACGTTTAAAGAAATCGGCAACTGACTTGCTACGTCCTTGCCGAACCGACGTAAGATGTGACAACCTAGTTTCTTGGACTCCATCATAAAAATGATTGTGAAATTTTTCTTCTAATTCAGCCCAAAAACCTACGGTGCACTCTGGTAGTGACGTAAACCAGGCAAAAGCTGTACGAGTAAGAGACAAAGGAAAATGTCGTATGTTCATAAAATCTAAGGTACTAGCTTCACCCATTTGAGCGAGGAACATGCTGATGTGTTCCATAGTCGTTTTGCTACTGTCACCACTAAACTTATAAAAATCTGGTACCCTCCAACCATCAGGAGCTTTCATAAAATCGAAATATGAAGGGTATGGTTTAGAATAAGTGGTTCTGGTAGGCTTGAATTGGACCCCTAAACTAGTCTGAAGTGACCTAGTTATCTCTTCCTTAAACCGATTTATGGCTCTTCCAAAATCGGTGTTGGCAAGGTCAGTGGTGCCACCATGCATGGGACTGTGGCTTGGTGACTTCGGCGGGTTGGGTAACACTGTTCCCTGCCCTCCCGAAGTCCTGTTTGCCGAGGTACCCTGGTCGGTCTGCATAGTCCGACCAGCACCATGATGAACATGGTTGGTAGTTGTCGAGGTACCGGCTTCACCACCCCTGGTCTCAGTAAACCCTAATTGTCCTAAATTAACATGTGAAGTCTGTCTTCTAAAAGAATTAAAAGGCATGCCGAACTGGGGTTGCCCAATTGGGACTTCGGGTCCGACAGTTTTACCTTCCATCTTATCCATGCGGTCGCTAAGCAATTTAAATGAATGCTGGATAGTATTGGTAAGAGTTTTTGAAGAATCAACCAGCATTGCAGAATAATCAGCATGGGTAGGGTAAGGATCTTCAGGTACCTTATCTTTTACCGTGTCAGAAGTGTCTTCAGCGTTTGTATTTGTCGTGGTAGGGACGATCTCGCTGAAGTCCGGCTCCTTGTCCTGAGTGATCTTGCCGCGCCGATCCTTTGAGCAGCTTTCTAGGAAAGCCTTCAATACGGCGTCGAGCTTGGCCTGTGCTTGTTGCTTCAACTCGTCTGGGAGCTCGTCAATGCCCGTGGGACGGACGATGTTGTCCTTATCGGTAGCACCGTCTTTACCGCCCATGTTGGTAGTAGATGAGATTTTAATCTTCCCCAGTGGAGTCGCCAAAAAGTGTGTTGATGTCAGAAGTTATCCGAATCACACACCAGCAGGGCTAGAACGCCCGATGAGGTTGTAGATCAACCTGAGACAGCGAAGACCCTGGCTAAACCAGCGAAGACCGATCTAGAGACCGATCTCGGTTGATCTAGGGTTTTAGAGCCTCGTGTTGGTAACTTTAGAGCTCCTCCCGGGAAGACCTGTCGGGGAGAAGCACGTAGAGGTTGTTCTAGGACCAGCAAGACCGCCTAGAACGCCGTCGAATCTCGCCGGGAGATGCGCCGAACAGCAAGGTAGAGGGGAAAAAGGGTAAAAGGGATAGTAGATTGATTTTGATCGATTGGTGTTGGATGCTTCAATCGGCCATGATCCTCTCATATATATAGAGGGGGTTGGTCTTATCCCAATAGGAAACGTCTTCAGATACGATTTCCAAGTTTTCCTATCCGGACTCTATCAATATAGAATCCAATCCGGACGCAACAAAGTAACCCTAATCCCGTCGATCCTTAGATCGACCAGATTGATCTAAATCAGCCTCAATGGGCTTTATTAGCCCATATTGATCAATGAAATGTCGCCGGACTTGGCCTTCACTATAACTATAAGGCCTCCGACCAGTGTCACCTGGTCGGACACAAACATTGACTGATCAGAAGTCCAAAATGATCAGGCCCATTTGACTTAAAACATCTAATTCATCAAATACGAAGTAAAAGAAGACAAATCCGACCCTAATGTTACAGGCCGAATACTTCTCCTAAATTTACTTTTACCTGTGACACTTTTGAGTGTCAACACAAATCATCAGCTATTAACTAAACAACCTCCTTTGCATTCGCAAATCATAACCGAAACATCCCCAAGGCGTCATTAGTGGTTAGTGCAGAGCCGTTCTTTCTTCTTGTGCACCAACAATTCCTTAGCCACAACAAATGCAAACTGAAGAAAGTCAAAGTTCGCATGCAATCTAAAGCAGCAACCATTCATATACCATAACAAATACGGCTAAAACTAACCGAAGAGAACCAAAGGTCATCGCAAAGGAGTTTAAATAGCTCACCACACCGCGTCGCTCTTCCTCCATCGGGCTTCAGATGGCCATTCGGGGCTCAACATCACCTCTGCCCCGCTCGACGATGCTGAAATGTCCCGCCTGTCCGCCTGCGATAGGTCGCTCACCGCGCTCGTCCCGCTCGGCAGCGCTGCATCGCCGCGCTCGCGCTCCTTGCCCCCGGTAGAGCCACCGTCCCCAACCGTGACGATCGTTCACCTGACGCCGGATCTCGACGCAGGGAGCTCGATGCGTGCTCGACCCATGCGTAGGATGCCGAGTTGTGCGGCACGAAGTCCTCGCTGTCGTCAACCATAGCCACCGCCACCACGGTTTCCCAGCTTCAGCCTCTGGCCATGCACGCAACGATCGACGAGGGTGGAATCTGGAACCAGAAGAAAAATGGAGGAAGCTTGAATGAGATTTGAGCGGCAGATGCAAAGGCAGAAGGGGATGACCGGTCTATGTTGGAGAAGGCGGAGAAGGTATGACTGGGGGAAGACGAACGAGTGGATAAGAGCCATCTGCGCGTTTGCGCGTGAGTAAGGTTGCGCTGATATTTCTTTTTTTAAAATGTCCTTTTCTTTAATATATAAAAGGGCGACATCTTTTTTTACATGATGACATGGAAAGCAAGGTTAAGGCCCTGTTTGGTTGGGCCGTGACTTTTGGAAAAGCAGCTGTGAGCTGTGACTTTACAAAAAGTAGCTTTGGAAAAGTAGCTGCGAGAAAGTTAAAAGTCCCTTTGGTTCAGCGACTGTGAATTCTAAAATGCCACGCTCACTGATGAATGGACCCACTCGTCAGCTTCTTCCCTCTTCTTCTTTCGATGCGTGCAGTAGGGACGAGGGAGCTCGCTCGTCGTCGCTGTGCAGGGACGGGCTCGCCGGGCAACGCCGCGATGGGGAGGGGGCTCACCTGGCGCCGCCGTGCAGGTGAGGGAGCTCGCGGCTGCGCAGAGGAGGGGCTCGCCGAGCACCACCGGCAGGGCAGCGGGCTCGCTGCCGCGCAGGGGACGGACTCGTCGGGCGTCGTCGTGATGGGGATGGGGTGCCTCTGGCGCCGCCTCGCAAGGGAGGGGGTGCCTCTGGCGCCGCCTCGCAAGGGAGGGGGTGTGCAGCCACGCAGAGGAGGGGCCTCGTCGGGCACCGCCGCACAGGGCAGCAAGCTCGCGACCACGCAGGGAACGACCTCGCCGGGCGCCATCGCGGTGGGGATGGGGTGCCTCGGTCGTCGCCGCGCAGGGGAGGGGTGTGCAACCCCGTAGAGGAGGGGCCTCGTCAGGCGCCGCCGCACAGGGCAGTTGGTTCGCAGCCGCGCAGGGAACGGCCTCGCCGGGTGCCGTCGTGATGCGGCCGGAATGCGGACGAGCTGGCGGGAATGCAGTCGGTCGGCATTAGCGCGGAGATGCGCCGGCGTCAAGCAGGTCCGGTGGGGCGGTGACCGGCTGGAGGACACCTCGGACGGGGATGGTGGCGGAGGATCCCTGGCCGAGGTCGCGGCGGAGTCGCGGTGTCGGGGCCGTCGGGCGGACGAGGAGGGAGGAATAGAAACGAGCGAACCGTTATTTCCTCCTCATAACCAGTGGCAGTGGGTAATTTTTTTGAAGTTGTCAATCCAAAAGCCAATGAAAGCACGGGGTAAGATGCTTTTAGAATTGTACTGCAACAAAAGCTGTTTTCGGGCAAAAGCATATTGAGCTTTTGAGCCCGTTGGTTGGCTTTTGGCTTTTGCAAAAGCAAAAACAAAAACAGGTTGAAAAGCCTAACCAAAGGGGGCCTAATGCTGTGCAGATGCAGTGGTTTTAGAGATGGGTCCCACAACTGAGACCGTATGTCTGTTATTATCTATCTATATGTGTGTTTCCTTTTTTATACAGAATTTGAATTACGTACAATTGCTATCTGTTGGAGACCCACACAGTACTCGAGGAACTGTACAATGTGTTCTCATAGATTGTACGCGAGTAGATAGATGTCGTCCTTTAATATAATATACTTAAATGCATATTTTTTAAATAAAGATACATATTTGATTGATTGTCATACTGTTAGCTATTATCAAAGATATATAATTCATTGTTTTTTATGAATATTTCTCTCTTTGTGAACATATATAACACTACAAATTCCTGCGGCAACGCGCGGGGTACCATCTAGTTATGTCAATCTCGAAACACGAATTTGGTCACAGCAGAGTGCAACACATACTAAATGCAGCACACAAGTGACAATTCATGTGTCTTCAGTTGGCGAAATTTGTGGTGAAAAATTACTGTAGAACTTTCGTTGTTATTTGACAAACTTTATCCAAACATGACATAACTAGGCTTAAAAGATTCGTCTCGACATGAACAGATTAAAAGTATAATTAGTTATTTTTTACCTACATTTAATGCTTCATGCACGTGTAACGTCCCGCCTCCACACGGCCGGGCCCACTTAGATATGACAGCTTTTCTAGGACATAGACTTCCCTCACAGACCAACGCCAGTCTTTTCTGCGCACTTTGTCCTCACTCGTGCGCACCCGGGAAGAACTTCCCGGTCGGCCACCCATCCCTAAATTTCTCCAGGCCGGCCAAGCACGCTTAACTTTAGAGTTCTTTGGAGACGGGCTTCCGAAAAAGAAGTTGCAACTTGTTGGTATGAGTATCCTATTATTCCTATTAAGCCTTGGGCCGAGATGTTACATCCTCACCCCCTTAAGAGATCGACGTCTTCGTCGATCAATCCCAAGCCAGGAACGTCCTCTCTTGGCCACGTCCGTGTGTCCAGTGCCAGCACATGTGCCATGCTGTGTGACCACTCCGGGTCCACACCAGCCATGACCACCATGTCTGAGCAACTGCGACACACGCGCCCGTGAAACCGCGAGAGTCGGCTCTGATACCATTCTGTAACATCCCGCCTCCACGCGGCCGGGCCCACTTACATATGGCAGCTTTTCTAGGACATAGACTTCCCTCACAGACCAACAACACCAATCTTTTCTGCGCACTTTGTCCTCACTCGTGCGCACCCGGGAAGAACTTCCCGGTCGGTCATCCATCCCTAAATTTATCCAGGCCAAGCACGCTTAACTTTAGAGTTCTTTGGAGACGGGCTTCCGAAAAAGAAATTGCAACTAGTTGGTATGAGCCTATTATTCCTATTAAGCCTTGAGCCGAGATGTTACAGCATGCGTCTAAGGATTCGATGTGATGGGTACCGCGCAACATTTTTGAGACATTTTGTGAACTGAACGATCCCAAATTTCACCAAACGGGACAATTTCCCGAAGACTTCGATTGTGATACAGTACGCATAAAGCATCATCTACTCTGAGTAGAGCTCACTGCTAATTAATCCGAGTTCTGGCTTCAGAGATCCCGCAGGCAGAGGTAGAGCTAATACCAGCTCACAGTCACTCCATAATCCATATGCAGGGCATGGGCGATGCTCCAAAGCCGTCGGGCCACCGGCTGTCGCCGCTGGTCATAATCAGCGTCTGCCTTGTTCTTCTTGGAGCCGGTGGATCGCTCCTCATCAGTGTCTACTTCGTCCAAGGCGGGCAGAGCCTGTGGCTTTCCACCGTGATCAAAGTGACCGGTTGGCCGCTCCTCCTCCCGCCCATATGCATGTGTCTGCTACTCCATAACCGGTTTCTCGGCAATGGCGGGGCCACACCTCACCCCGGCCATCCTCTGCCTTGAGTGGCGGATCTGAGGGGGGCTCGGCGGGCTCCAGCCCCCTAAGCACCTGATTATCATTAAAATTAATGTAGCAAAAGTTTAAAATCACCATTAAATTTTCACCCAAATCAACATCTCTATTGTTTTAGCCTCCTCTTATCCTCAATCTTGCATCCACCACTGGCCTTGCGGTCTCCCATGTTACCCTTACCACACATCTTGCGTCAGCGCCCCTGCCCTGGGGCACAAGCGTGGCCCATGGCAGCTGTGCATTGCGGCTACCAACATCATACTGCTAGAGCGGGCAGAGTCGAGGAGGCGGACGTCGAGACCGATCACGAAGTGGGAGAGCCGATCCTATCCGTGCACCGACGCGCCAGGGACGGACGCCGCCATGGCTCGCCCGTGCCGATGTAGAGGATGCGGCCCTCGATGAGCTTGCGACAAAGAATGCCGATGCACACGTCGAGGTCTCCATCTTCGAAACCTCCGTTGTCGCTGCTGCTGGATTCCGTATCTGAAACTATCGCCCCTGCCACATGGTTATGGTTTCGGATAGCCGGGAGCAGGCCCTCCAATCCGCAGCGGTAGATTTGTTGTGTCTGTGGCCATGTCTTTGTGTTTTATTTTTCCCCGGATAAATAAAGACGGAGAAAGTAGGGGGTGTGGGATTCGATCCTGCTCGCGGAGGGTGTGCGGGAGGCAGATGACGTGCATAGGATGAGTGATGAAGGATACCATACACGTGATCCTAATCGTCAGATTTGATTGAGTAAGGAGAGAGATAATTCAGAAGCAATCTGGATAGTTGATTCCTATGAAGTTGTTTTTCTAGATATATTTTCTGGGGTGTCCGGAAAGTGGCTATCTCAGCGGGGGACGTTTCTTTGGTACACCAAACAAAGAAAAGAGTTGTGCTTTAGTAGGTAGATGTTACCATTTTTTAAGTAAAAAAAATGGATGGATGATAAGATTCTTAGGTATGCTCTGGCTACTTTAGGATATGCTGCCTATTTGTTTAAATTTAAATACAAATTTGCGTTGAAGAAATTAAATTTACACGTTTACAATGTCGCATCAAGATTTTCTCTTTTTTCTAATTATTTTTTTTCTTTCAGAAGTAGTGCATATACCCCCTCCCCTCCTTTTAAATGTCGCTATGGTATTCATGCGGATTAAATTTTCTTAGTTTGACTATAGAAAACTGTTAGCACATCTGTTGACACTCAAAAGTGTCGCAGGTAAAATAAATTTAAAGGGAGTATTCGGCCTGTAATATTAGAGTCGAATTTGTCCTTTTGAGGGATCAGATGTTTTAAGTCAAATGAGCCTGATCGTTTTGGGTTTCCGATCACTCATGTTATGACCGACCAGGTGGCCCTGGTCGGAAGCCTCATCTCTACTATAATTGAACAAACCGAATTAATCAAAGTCCACCCAAACAATTGTCCCCGCTGAGAGTCTCCATCTTTGCGTATCCAGAAAAACGTACACAGGAATCCGTCTCCATCAAAATTAAGGGTTCCAATCTACTACCTTACACATCCAACGGCCCACGGGAAAAGTTTGAACCATACCGCCTCACCCGATCCCCGCCCATCGCCTCCCGCCGCCTCGACCTCTCCGCGTCCCCGCTCGGGAAACATTTCGGTTCTTGTATCTTAAACTGACCTTTTGTTTTTTTCACTTGGTTTCTTCTTGCATCTTTTCTGCATTTCATCTTGCATATTTACATTTTGAGCTTCATGTATATAATCCTTAGAATGTTATTATGCTCTGTATAGTGTATGATTCGATGCTTTATGATGATGCTTGTAGCTCATGCTCTTTCTGATCACTAATGCATATTGTGAGCTGAGCTATTTTTTGAATGGTGAACCTGCTTCACGAACATAAAACTTGAAAATGTTCACCATTGAGATATGCAACTAGCATGTGTAGGATGTGTAAAATTCACTCGTGCTTTTCATATATGCTAGGTTGCTATGTCTCTAGTTCGGAGTCATTCACTTGCTTGGTATGTTCATATTCTGAAATAAAAATTGAACCAAGTTAAGTGATTTGGAAAGATCGAGATGAGACTGCTTGTCAACACATCACAGTTTCGAGACTGTTTCTCATTGCACTTTGAGTTAAACTTGAGCTGTGTAGTGTATGACCGAAACTGTTGCTTTAAGCTTCTGATTGCTTCTGCATAGGCTTCGCACAGTTGAAAAGTTAGGCTATGACAAGCTTTCAACCTCTCACAATCATATGCTGAAATTTAAACTTGTGTAATTTAACCGCTGCAACTCCGATAAATTTTGAATACACAAGTCTATGTTTCATTCTATAGCATGATGGTTGAACTGTGCTAGGGGTAGTTCACCTAGTATACATGTTTAGCACTTGTTTGACTTCCTGTCTATACATGTTTGGTGCTATTTTGATGGTGAATACCTTTTTGGCTAAAAACTGCTCACGTTGCTCACATGTCCATATTTTGTATTTGGTGATCAATTTGAGCCTTTGCTAGCATTATGTGCATATTGTTGAATCATCAGATCAGCATTTTGTCGAGCATCTTCATATTCTATCGACTATATTCCTGAAGCTGCTAACTTGCATATTGACTCATATGCATTTTGGAAGGGGGAGTTATTCTGACGGGGGAGAAACGAGCTTAATGGTGCATTTTCAACTAAGGGGGAGAAATTGCAAATCATATGTCCTCCAAGTGTTCAACTAAGGGGGAATTTGCTCGTTTTGCTTGATGCTGAGTTTTTGAGCATCTTTAGTTGGTTCAGAGCATTTTTGGTAGCTAGCGGTGTTGAGCCCGTTCTGCCTCTTCTTGAGGGCTAGCTCTGTTTCGCTTGATTTTCAGTTGATTTTCCAATTGGTATCAAGTTTTCCCGCTAGCGATGTTGAGCCTGTTCTACCTCTTCTTGAGGGCTAGTTTTGCTTTGCTTGGTTGCGTCGAGCCGTTGCCCATGTCTTTGGGAACCAAGTTGTTTTGCTCTTTCCACTTGACCTTCTTCGGCTTTGCTATGCTTTTGGGTCATTTGGTCGAGTTCTCTCTCCTTCTTCCTTCCTTCCTCTATTCCATTATGATTTGTGTTGGTAGTTGACAATGCACTCATCAAGGGGGAGATTGCGGATACATGGGTGTATGCCGAGTCTCTGAGTGATGAGTGATTGTCAACTGGGATAATGCGCATGTTCTTTGCCTTGTGTTGTGCAGGTGTCGAGCACGGATACAGTGATCAGAGGCAAGGTGAAGGTCAAGTAGAGACGTGTCGTGCCGATGGACCGAGAGTGGCGAAGGGCGGACGTGAGGCTTGGACTGAGGGACCGGTGGCCCGAGGATCAGCTGTGGTGGCTGGCAGCCTGGGACAGCGACGAGCGGAGACTTGCGGGCACGGTGTTGCTTGGGTCGAGGACCTGGGGACACGTGTCGGTGGACGGGGTGCACGGGCGGTGCATCCCCACTACGGCTCGGTTTGGTGGTTGAGCCATAGAAAAACCACCGAGTAGACGGTTTCCAGGTTTCGGCCTCAAAACCTGGGCGCTGATGGTTTCTGAGTTTGGGCCACAAAACTCAGGCTGAAGACGGTTTCCAGGTTTGGGCCTCAAAACCTGGGCGCTGCGGGTTTCTGAGTTTGGGCCACAAAACTCAGGCGATGGACGGCTGGTTTCCCGGTTTGGGCCTCAAAACCGGGGGTGAAGTCCAGGAAAAGGACAAGCGGAGCGGTGGCGGCACGTGGCAGCAATCGGTGAGGTTGCGTCGAGGCAACGCTACCAGTTGTGCGGGCGTGGCCGTCGGATCACCAGCTTCTTCGAGTTGGTCCAGAATAACCCTAGGGTTTAGCTGGTTCGCTCTATAATTAGAGAGGGGTAGAGTAGGAATTAGAATTAGGATAAGTAGAGGGAGACACCCTCCTCCCAATGGATCTCAGCCATTTGCTCTTTGCCTTCTAGGTTTTCCTGCTTTCCCAATCCCCTGCTGTAGCAACTGAGATCTGCAGAGAACCATACTGTCGGTGTTTCGAAACCGGGGGTATGACACCAACGAGTAATATGATCGCGTGCTTCTCTTCCTGGATGGTGATGCAAGAGGGACCAAGGATTTATCCTGGTTCGGGCAAAGAAGGCCCTACGTCCAGCGGGGGGAGGGTGTTCTTGTATTACTTGCACCTAAGTGCTTGTACAGGGGCGAATACAAGCTCAGTGAGCGTGGACCGGAGTCCGGACTCATGTGTGTGTGTGGACTTGTGTCTTAACGTGTCTGTCCCCGACCGAAGGAATGAGGGCCTTGGTGTCCCCTTTTATAGAGCAAGGGGAGGCCAGGGTTACAGAAGGGTATTACAGGTGTCGGGGTGTATTGTGTCCCTTACGAAGAAGGGTAGGAACCCTGTCTTGTCGAAGACATTGTAGCCGACGTGGGCGTTGCTGTTGAAGCGTCCTTGAAGCGTGGCCCCCATCCTGGGCGCGGACGTGGAGGCGCGGCGAGGTGGAAGCCGTACAGCGCCCATCCCGGAATGTACAGGACGCGGCGGGGTCCCTCCGGGTCTTGGGGTACCTGTCCTCCAATAGCATGAAAGTAGTTAGGGCTCGAGGGGCGCGGAGCCGGCCTCGAGGCGGCGCCTACGGGGGGCTCGAGTCCCCGCAGGTATGGGCAAGTCCCGTGAAAATCGATTGAGCGGCAGGCATCTGGGCCTCGAGGCGTGGCTTGGACGTGCCACAGTGTAGGGCGTGGGTTAACAGTGCTTCACTGGTGCCTTTTCGCCCATGCTTATGGTGAAAACGAGACTTGACTCTGCCCCGGACAACTGTGGCACACGTTGTGTTACAGAGGATGTGACTGGAGTAGGTGGATGAATTAAGTGCGCGATATGGGGCTGGCATCCGATGTCTGGACCGCTCGAGGGAGGCATAACGCGTCTCGAGGGATAGGCCGCTGTGCCAGAGAGGCTCGAGGTCCCCGCGTGGGGTCTCGAGGTGTGGTGTTCGGTTGTGGGGGGCTCGAAGGGTAGTGGAGCGCTTGCCCGAGGTCTGACGTGGAGGGCTCGGGCGAGACGGAAAACGATCATGCGCCCGAGGCCTGGCTTGGAGGGCTCGGGCGAGACGGAAAACGAGCGTGCGCCCGAGGCCTGGCTTGGAGGGCTCGGGCGAGACGGAAAACGAACGTGCGCCCAAGGCCTGGCTTGGAGGGCTCGGGCGAGACGGAAAACGAGCGTGCGCCCGAGGCCTGGCTTGGAGGGCTCGGGCGAGACGGAAAACGAGCGTGCGCCCGAGGCCTGGCTTGGAGGGCTCGGCTCGGTGGGCCAGCGTCGTAGGCCTCGGGGGGTCGGCTTTTTAGAGGGTTAGACTAGTTAGGTCTGTTATTAACCGGTGTTCTAGGTTTACCCTATTTGTTTGCGTTGATTGGGGGTACCCCTTTTGCGGACCCCCAACAGTAGCCCCCGAGCCCTTGCTCGAGTGCTTGCACTCGAGCAGGGGCTCCCGACTGGGATCTCATGGGTTAGCTAACTGGCCTCGAGGGTTTCGTCGATTTGATTCCGTGGGTGTCGTGCGAGCGACACCCGCGGGTGTAGCCCCCGAGGCCACGAGGGAGTGGTTAGAACTTCCTCGTGGGCTTTTTGCGAGTTTTAGTTGCGATTTTTTGGTTCAGGGGTGTCAGGCCCCCGAGTTTTTAGTCCCTCTTTCGTCGAGGGGTGCCAGGCTGAACCGGCCGGCCGGCTCTTCGAGCTGTCCGGCGCACCGGTTGCCCTGGCTTGTCATCCCGCGAGTCCTTTCGATCGGATGCGAGGGGGGATGCCTCGTACTACCCCGAGTGGGCGAGTATCGAGGTTCCCGGTGAGCTGGTAACGGGGAATCCAAGTGAGAGCTCGTGCCCCGTTCGATAGGGGTCGACTGTGGCCCGGAGGCGGTCTCATAAAGCATGGGTGCTCAGTCTGCAGGAGTGCCGGGTCCATTCGATAGGACCCGGTGGCTCGATGCCTCCCTCCGAGGGGATCTCACTGCATGTCGAGCTCCCCGCCTTGGATACACGTGAGGGGCCTCGAGGGCTTGGCCCTCGAGTGATGCCGCGAATGGCGCCCCTTGGTGTCCCTGACTCGGGTGCTCAAAGCCGGCTGTCGAACCCTCTTTCGTCGAGGGCCAGCCTTCGCTGCTTCGAGACTTAGGGTCGGGGCCCGTTTTTGGGTGCTCAAAGCCGACTGTCGAACCCTTTTTCGAGGGCCAGCCTTCGCTGCTTCGAGACTTAGGGTCGGGGCCCGTTTTTTACTTCCGGAAGAAGCCTTCGTCGCTTGGAATCCTTCTGCCCGTTGGGCGCGCCTTTTTAGGCGGAAACCGCCAGGGAGTGGAGATCGTGGCACCAGGGCGGCGGGCGCGAAGTCGGAGCGGCGGCCGCAGAGGGCCCCGGCAGTTGAGCGAACGGTGAGCTGCCGCGTGTTCCCTGCATCCGGCTCGAGACGTAGTTAGGTGGGCGCATTAAATGCTATGCGGTTACCTTTTTACGTCGTGGGAGACCCCGCCCGTCGGGGTTTCCCCTTACAAATATCGAGAGAGGGGAAAAGGAACCCTTTACTTTGCCTTTGCCTTCACCGCCGCCGTAGCCTTCACGCGCCCTCTCCTTTGAGCTAGTTGATTGGGGATTTTCCGGCTGCCCGTCCATTGCTCGAGTCCGCGCCGCGCCACCGCCATGGCCGCCCAGACACAAGTGCTGCCGGCCGAAGACTGGAGCTCGTCGAAGGTGACGCAGAGCGAGATGGACTCGTTGGTGGCCCAGGGGCTTCTGCGCCCCAACCCGGAGGAGGGACCCGCGTGGTGGGTTATCCCGTCGGCGGAGCACCGGGAGCCGCACCCGCCGGAGGGGTACGTGGTGAGCTTCACGCGCTACCACCGTATGGGGCTCGGCGTCCCGCCGAGCCACTTCATGCGGGGGCTGGCCCACCACTTCGAGGTGGAGCTGCAACACTTCTCCCCCAACTCCATCTCGCACGCCGCCATATTCGTCGCGGTGTGCGAGGGGTACCTGAAGATGGAGCCGCACTGGGAGATGTTCGTCCATCTCTTCCGGGGCGAGCTCTTCATCAAGGCCCTAAAGCCCAGCGGGAGGCGGCTCGTGCGCATGGGCTCCCTTGCCGTCACTGCGAGGGTTGGGACCTCGTCGGCCAACGTCCCCCGTGAATACCTGCGATACAAGCTTTCCACCAACCAGGCCGGGTGGGACGACCATTGGTTCTATCTGCGGAATGAAGATGGTCTCTTTCCGCAGTACATCGGCAGGGTCCTCGCTCAACGCCCGGAGAAGTGGACCTGGGGCGTCGCGGCGGACAGGCAACGCCACCTGGCCCCGCTGATGAAGATGATGAAGACGCTGGTGGATGAGAAGAAGTTGACCGTGCAAGCGGTCATTTGGGCGTTCCACCAGCGAAGAGTTCTCCCGTTGGCGGACCACCCCCTTCTTATGCACGAGATGGGGCCGGAGGCCAAGCTCGAGGCGCTTAATCGATCGAGGATGGCCGAGGAGAGGCTGTCCCAGAACGAGGGCATCTCCCGGGTGTCAATCACGATCCAGGGGCCGTTCATCCCTGAGTACACCCACCTGGTCGCCATGGCACCCGACGAGGGGTGTCTCGACCTGGTGAGCCTCCCTCGAGCTGAGCTGTTCCGAGCCCCCTCCCCCTTTCTCCCCCTTCGAACCTTTTGCATTCTTCTTGTGGTTTGTCTCATCACGCTTCTTCCTTTTTCAGGGGGCGTTTACTTGTCGTGCGTCGAGGCCCTCGGTGAGGGAGGACGCCGTGGATACTCAGGTGAGGCGCCTCTCTGCTCAGAAAGACAAGGAGAGCAAGGATGCCAGGAAGAGGAAAGAGAAAAATAAAAACCTGCATCGCTTGGCTCGGGAGCGGAGACTGGCGAAGGCTCGTCGCAACCGTCAGCCTGGAGACGGGTCCCCCGAGCTAAGCTCCTCGAGCTCGGAGGAGGAGAGCGGTGATGAGGAGGAGAGCGACGACGAGGGGATGGATGCGCGCCTAAGGCGCGCGGGGGTCGTCGATGACAGGGCTGACCGCTCCTCTGTGCAGGAGGGTATGCTGGAGGTCCCCCCGGCGAAGGGACCGCGTGGGACGCAACCGCGGAAGGCGGCGCCGAACCCCGCCTCGTCGGGGGCCCGAGGTCCGTCGAGCTCCGCGGCGGACGTGCCCCCGGTCGTGAGGAAGCCCCGAACCCAGAGCGCCTCTGCCACAGCACCAACGGAGGCCACCCCCGCGCCAGCCCAGGCGGGAGGTCTGGAGAAGGGCCGGGCCTCGAGAAGCGGCCGACAGGTCGAGAAGGATTTCGGGCCCGACCGCCGCGAGCCGTCAAGGGCGCCGTCGAGCCCGCGGAGGAGCGGGCGTCAGGAGGAGGCGTCGAGCCCGCGCCATCACGAGCTTCGGGGAGGGAGCCCCCGGGCGTCTCGTGACCAGGGGCATGAGCGTCCCCGGAGTCCGTCGCCGCACCGCCGCCGGGACACAGAAGCGGACGCGGGAGGGCGTGACCGCCAGCGCGAGCGTCGGAGCGGGTCCCGGAGCCCGCGCCGGGGCGGGCGCCACTACGACAGCACGAGGGAGGTACGGTCGCCCTCCCGCGACGTGGGGCGGAAGGAGGGCTCTCCCTCGAGGTCAAGCCACGGGAGGCGTCGGGAGGCCTCCCCCCATCCCAGCCCTGCGGAGATGGCCCAGGCGCAGGGCTCGAGCCGTGGGGTGGGCTCGAAGCCCCCGAGTGGGTCCGGTGATTCCGGGAACAAGCCCAGCCGCCGCTTTGGGTGAGTAATTTTGTAGGATCTCTGGAAGAGGAAATGGCCTAGGGGGGGGGGGGTGAATAGGCCTGTCAAAAATCACTTTGAACAGATGTCAGAACCTCGGGCGACACTGTCGCTCTGAACGGGCGACACTATCGCTTGACAAATATAAATCTGCTGAAGCTGAAACTTGACTGAGATAGACTACTCACTAGCAGAAAGCTACTGACAGAAAACTAAGCTCAAGTCCAGCTCGAAGACTGGCTCCCACAGAAAGTGTAGAAACTTAGATCAAATAAACCAACCCTAGCAACTACTCAACAACAAGAACTGCAGTAAATAAACTAAAGCACGCGAGACAAGTTATTTATCCCGTGGTTCAGCTCGCCACAAAGGCTTGCCTAAGTCCACGTTGTTGAGGTATCCACAAAAGGATTAGACGTCACCACAAAGATTGGTCCTTCCCTCGATCTCAAGTCAAGAGAGTTAACTCTTGAGGTGAGAGGGTGATTTCTTTGCTGCAGAGTGAGGTTACAAACCTCCCAAGGTTGCCACACGAGTTGGCAACTCAAGGGCGACGCCTAGCCGGCTAGGAGCAAGCTCCAAGAGTAACAAACCCTAGGGTCGCCGGCCAAACGTGCACCAAATGCTCTCAAACTTTGGGAACCAGTGGATCTGCTCTTCGATTGGTGTTTGCTGCCTTTTTCCTCAAGATTTGCTAGTGGGATTTGCAGATCGGCTTGAGGAAGGTGGGAGCTCCAATGGAGAGAGAGGGGAGAGCTTTGGTCTGTTCAGAATGGGAGTGAATGCGCAGAGGAAGAAGATAACCGTTGTGAGAGGAAGCTGCTGTATAAATACGGGCGACTTCCCAACGGTAAACAGTGAGCGACACTGTCGCTCATTAAGGGCGACACTGTCGCTCATTAAGGGCGACACTGTCGCCTCTACCAAAACAGCTTGGATTGATCTGAATTTTGGCTGGCTGCTTTGGTTGGATGTAAGGATGAGTTTGGTATGGATTTGAGCATCTGGTTGCACACTTGGCCAATTAACCTAGAATCCCCCTTAATAGTACGGCTTTTCCTAAACTCAAGATTCAAAAGCAAAATGAATTTAAAGCTCCTGAGTCCAGCAAGCCATCCTTTAAGAATTATGGGGTGCCTGCAACCTGTTCACCAACATCCTTTTGCATTCCCTGCATGTCATCTTGATAAATCTCATTAGTTCCCTAATTCGGTGATCCTCAACACCAAAACCCACAAAGTGGCTTGATTGCTCTTATAATCTCCCCCTTTTTGGTGATTGATGACAACCAAATTAGAGCTTACATAAAAGGAATATAGATAACTGAGATTTTCGACACATGGATGTAGGAGCCTCCCCCTGAAATTGTGAATAAGGATTTGAATTCTCAGACTTGACTTTAAAGTCAAGTTTCACAATTTTAGGTGAAAATGGGGCCTCCCCCTACATCCATGCCAGCTGTGGGCAACTGAACATGAAACTGAAAACATGAACTAAAATTATCACAAGCAACATGTCAGTCAAAACAGAACAGAATTTGGCTTCAAAAGCTATGGGCGACACTGTCGCCAGGCAGAGCGACACTGTCTCCCAGCATCCACAAAACAGAACAGAGCCAAATTTCCACAACACTTAATATGCAACTAAAGCAACTTAATCAAAGAGGATGACAAGCTGAAACAGTAACCTCAAATACAAGTCCAAATCCGAAGGAAACTAAGTCAAAAGCTTAAACTTATTACAACTTAAAAATAGTTTTTCAACGATTCTCACAACCTAAAAAACTACTCTCATCGGATCTGATCATGAAGCGCAGCTGCTGAAGTTGACGACGTCGAAAAACGATTGACCCCCCTAATTTTCTCCCCCTTTGGCATCAAGCGCCAAAAAGAGAAGAGAAAAGAAGGCGAAGTCACTCGTCATCGCTGTCATGCTCCTGTGGCTGAGAAGATGAGCCTGGAATGTTTGCTGTAGCTTTCCTGCTGTAGGTGTGATGGTAGAGAAACTGAGCTGCCTGAGCCTCTGGTGCCTGCTCCCTAGCTGGAATCTCATCACTGACTATGGGAAACTGTGGTGCCTGGGTAGAGTTATGAGCAGGAGGATGTCCAAAGTAAGCAGATGGATCATAATACTCATACCCCTGATACTGTGGCTCTGGCTGCCAGTGAGGATGCTGAGCCATCCTTTGAGCCTGTTCTTCATCATCAGAGGAAGTGTCAGACATGTGTGGAAGATCAACTCTGGGAGGTGACTGAATAGGTGGCAAAGGTGGTAGACTTGCTCTCTCTCTAGCTGCCCTGCCCTCCTGTCTCCTCTCCATCCTATCCTCATAAGCCATGTTGGACTGATATGCACTATGTGTAAAAATACCCTTCAGATAAGAGCTCATCTTGTGCCATCTGCTATCAATCTTCTTCTTTCTTGCACCAGAAGGATCTGGACCAAACTGCCGTGGCACATCAACATGTACAGGTTCTTCAGTTGCTGCCCTCTCCCTCTCACTACCTCCCTTCTTCTTCTTAATGTTGTAGGAAGTGTGCTCACAGTCTTTGGGATATTGGACACCTGTAACCCTCTCAATCATATACATAAGGTAGGGTGCATAAGGAAGTTTTCTCCTGCCATCATGAATAGCTACTCTTAGCTCATCCCAAATCCACCTGGGGACATTAAAAATTGTGCCACTGGGAAATCTGGACAACACATTTGTAATTTTTCCATACAGATCTGTTGCATTGTCCTTAGGGTTGAGGGTTGTGACAAACATATTGTTCATAATGTAGTAATAGCTCCTCAAGTTTGTCCTGGTCCAGTCAGAGACAATACCCTGATTTTCCCACATGAAGCTCACCTCAAGAGGCTCTAGTCTCCTGACACCTTCATCATGGATTCTCTCATATCCAAGGTGCTCATCACTATATCCCAAGAGCTTGTGGAAGGTGACATAGTCTATCTTCCAATGCTTATCATCTGTCATCTAGTGTATTTCATCTTTCTCACCATCCCAGAAGTATGTAGCATGGAATTGAGCAAGAACCTCCCTGTTCCAATCATAAGAGAAACCCATAATCTGAGCTAGCTCAAAGTCGTAGCAAGTCTGAATAGCTGCATTGAAGTCTGGATCATTTCTGCTCTGCAACTCACTAAAGTCAATGTACTGCATCTTGCAAATTTTCCCCCTTGATCCTTTGGTGAGTATGGCAGTTTCATAGTAATCAGACTGAAATGCTGTCCAGAACCTGTAGTCAAGATTATCCTCTCGAGCAAACTCATACACATTTTCTCTTCTTGCTTCTTCTACAGCCTTTGATTGATTTGAGTAGACTATGACTTTTCTTCCACTGGAATTCTGTGGCTTTCTCATCCAAAACTCATTTGTTTCTTTTCTGAGTCTGTAAGTTTCAAAATCACCAAGCACTTCAGGAATCTCAGGAGGAAATCTGATGGTATAGCCAGAGGCTTGATTACTACCATCATTACCTTCTCTCTCACCAATAAAAACTCCCTGTCCTCTGCCTCTCTTTGGCTTTGCCTTTCTCGTTAATACCTTTCTTTTGCCTCTGTCAGCATCGCTGTCTTGCCCTAGATCCATCTTGAGAGCAGCTCATGGAGGGAAGAGAAGAGGGAAGCAGCCCCTTGCCCAAGGGGAAAGCTCCAATCGGCCGGAGAAGAGTTTGCCGGGGTGGAGCGGCACTGCCGGCCGTCTAAGGCGGCAGTGGAGGCGTCGGCCCTCCTTCTCCAAGAGGAAAAGAGATGGAGAAGTTGGAGAGTGACTTGAGTCGGGGAAACTGAGGAGGAGAGAGGTGGCGGCGCGGGTTTGGACAGGATAAGGAAGAGAGAGAGAGAGACCACCAACGCGCCAGAGAAAACTGGGCCCGATCTGACACCAGATCGATGAGCGGCACTGTCGCCCATAATGAGCGACACTGTCGCTCTGCCCTGAAAGCAGAGATAAAGCTCAAACTTTTTCCTACAGTTTCCTTCAGAATTGTACAAGTATTCGACCAAGCTTCATGACTAGTAAGCATACAACATTTCAAACTATGGTCATGGCCCTTAGTAGAGGTTTTGAGAAGCATTTTGAAAGACTTGAAATTGAAAGTTTTCAGAGGGTTTTACTATTAAACTAGTAAATCAACCAGAGGCATGCTAAACTTCAAACCACGTTACGAGAATCAAGTATATTTAGCTCACTACGCAAAGCACAAAACCTTGTCTCGTCGAGGGGCTTTGTGAAGATATCGGCTAGTTGCTTTTCGGTGCTCACATGGCGAAGTTCGATATCTCCTTTGGTTTCGTGGTCTCTCAAGAAGTGATGTCGGATGTCGATATGTTTAGTTCTTGAGTGGCTTACAGGGTTGTTTGCAAGTTTTATAGCACTTTCATTATCACACAAAAGTGGGACTTTGGCAAAGTGACATCCGAAATCACGAAGGGTTTGCCTCATCCAAAGTAATTGAGCACAGCATGCACCGGCTGCAATATACTCGGCCTCGGCTGTGGATAGGGCTACACAATTTTGCTTTTTAGAGCTCCAAGACACTAGAGACCGTCCAAGGAATTGACATGTTCCCGAAGTACTTTTTCGGTCTACTTTACAACCGGCATAATCGGAATCCGAATACCCAAGTAGATCGAACTTGGAACCCTTGGGATACCATAAGCCAAGGTTAGGAGTGTGAACTAGATATCTCAAGATTCTCTTAACGGCCACTATGTGACACTCTTTCGGGTTAGCTTGAAATCTAGCACACATGCACACACTAAGCATAATATCCGGCCTAGATGCACATAAGTAAAGTAGAGAGCCGATCATGGAGCGATATACCTTGATGTCAATGGCCTTCCCTTCTTCATTAAGATCAAGATGTCCATTTGTTGGCATGGGAGTTTTGATAGGCTTGGCATTCACCATGTCAAACTTCTTGAGCATATCATGAGTGTACTTGGTTTGGCTTATGAAGGTCCCTTCCTTTACTTGCTTGATTTGAAATCCAAGGAAGAACTTCAGCTCACCCATCATGGACATCTCAAATCTCTTGGTCATGATCCTACTAAACTCCTCAACAAAGGCATGGTTAGTACTACCAAATATTATGTCATCGACATATATTTGGCACACAAATAAATCATTTCCAACTTTGTGAGTAAAGAGAGTAGGATCGGCTTTGCCTATTTCAAAGCCCTTTTTAAGCAAGAATTCTTTAAGGCATTCATACCATGCTCTAGGTGCTTGTTTTAGCCCATAGAGCGCCTTTTGGAGCTTGTAGACATGGTTGGGGAACTTGGGATCTTCAAAACCTGGTGGCTGCTCAACATATACCAACTCTTGTATTGGGCCATTGAGAAATGCACTTTTGACATCCATTTGATGCAGTTTGAAGTCATGATGGGCAGCAAAGGCTAGAAGCATTCGAATTGCCTCAAGTCTTGCCACCGGTGCATATGTTTCTTCAAAGTCCAAGCTCTACTTGAGTGAACCCTTGAGCCACCAATCTTGCCTTGTTCCTTGTCACCACGCCGTTCTCATCTTGCTTATTGCGGAAGACCCACTTGGTGCCAATAATATTTGTGTTGGGTCTTTCCACCAAGGTCCATACTTGATTTCTTTCAAAGTTGTTGTGCTCTTCTTGCATAGCCATGACCCAATCTGGATCTTCAAGCGCTTGATCTACCTTGAGAGGTTCCAAAGAGGAGACAAACGAGTAATATTGACAGAAATTTACTAAATGAGAACGTGTTGTTACCCCTCTTCGAATACTTCCAAGGATGTTGTCAACGGGATGATCCCGTTGTATAGTTTGTCGTAGCCTTGGATGCTCAACACTTTCTTCATTTTCTTCTGGACCTTCAGCTTCTTCTTGTTCAAGGATAGGTTCTAGGTTCAGCCCTTGAAGTGTTGGTGCAGAGGCTGGAGAAGCTGCTGCTGCAGGGGAGGGGGCGACACTGCCGCCCTGAGGAGCGGCACTGCCGCCCTGCAGATTTTCAGCAGGTGGCTGCTGCTCTTCTCTGTAGAGTGCGTCAGCGGATTTTGGTGCAGCTGCAACTTGAATATCCTCTCCATCTGAAGCCTGATTTTCTTGTGGCCTGATATCTCCAATTGCCAATTGCTTGATTGCTTCACATGGTGGATCCTCCTTCCCTACAACACTTGAATCAACTTGCTCCACCTGAGAGCCATTAGATTCATCAAATGTCACATCTATCGTCACTTCAACTCTGCCCAAGGCTTTGTTGAAGACACGATATGCATGCTCATTTGATCCATAACCAAGAAGAATGCCTTCATCAACTTTAGGTGCAAACTTAGAGGTTTTGGGCCTTTTGTTAAGTATTAAACACTTGCACCCAAACACTCTGAAGTATGATACCTTTGGTTTGTTACCGGTTAAGATCTCATATGAAGTCTTCTTGAGCTTTTTGTGTAGGTAGAGACGGTTGATGGCATGACAAGCGGTGTTGATAGCTTCACACCAAAAGAGGTCTGAAGTCTTGTATTCATCTAGCATTGTTCTTGCCATGTCAATGAGTGTCCTATTCTTCCTCTCTACTACACCATTTTGTTGAGGGGTGTAAGGAGTGGAGAACTCATGCTTGATGCCCTCATCATCAAGAAATTCTTCCACCATAGTGTTCTTGAATTCGGTTCCATTGTCACTTCTTACTTTCTTGATAGGGAGACCGAATTCTTTCTGTGCTCTTCTAATGAAGATCTTCACCTTGTCTTGTACCTGGCACTTATCATAAACAAAGAACACCCAACTGAAACGGGAATAATCATCAACAATAACCAATCCATATTTGTTACCCCCGATACTCAAGTAGGCAACCGGTCCAAAGAGATCCATGTGAATCAACTCCAAAGGTTGTGTGGTGGTCATGATGCTCTTTGGTGGATGAGGTACTCCTACTTGCTTTCCAGCTTGGCAAGCACTGCATATCCTGTCTTTCTCAAAATCAACATTGGTTAGTCCAAGGATGTGGTTGTCTTTTAGGAGTTTGGCCAAGTTCCTCATCCCAACATGAGCTAGACGGCGGTGCCATAACCAGCCCATGCTAGATTTTGCCACTAAACAGGTCTCAATTTTAGTTTTACCCTTGCTGAAATCAACTAGGTAAAGCTTATTCTTGAGTTTTCCTGTGAAGACAATAGAGGAATCCTCCCTCTTTGTGACTTCCACACCCTTTTCCGTGAAGAGACAATTGTAGCCCATCTCACACAATTGAGAGACTGACAACAGATTGTACTTCAAGGAATCAACATGTAGGACATTAGTAATTGAGTGATTAAGTGAAATAGCAACTTTACCAAGTCCAATCACACCCCCTTTTGAATTGTCACCGAAGACAATGTTTTCATCATGGTTTGAGGTTTGGGAGTATGATGAGAACGCACTCCTTTCTCCGGTCATATGATTTGTACAGCCGCTGTCAAGCACCCAACTTGACCCACCGGAGGAGTATGCCTACAAAACAGATTTAGTTCTTTACTTTAGGTCCCCAAACATCCTTGGGGCCTTGCATGTTAGTAACAAGAACTTTAGGAACCCAAATGAAAGTGTTAGCAAAAATATTTCTATCTTTGCCAATAGACTTGGCAAACACTTTCCCTTTGGTGTCCTTCTGCAAAACAAAGTTAGCCCAAGTATTCGATTGGAGTGTCTTTGGCTTTGCTTGATATGCATATCTATTTGGGGTTGCCCAGATTGATTTCATTGTCTTTTGATGCTCTTTCTTGGACACTGGAACCTTCTTGTTGTGCTTGTTCTGAGAAGGTGCAGTATAGGTGACCTTCCCTTTCTTTGGGGGAGCGACACTGTCGCCCTTCACAGCAGCACTGCCGCCCTTGGGCTTTTGTGCTGCTCGGGGCTGGCCTTTTGCCACTCTCTGTGCAGGTCCATCTGTACCCATTCTGCCCTTACTCATGAACTGAACACATTCATATCCATTGATTACCTTCCTGCCATTTGTTTTGCCTCCATGAGTGTGTCCAAGTCCATCCTTAATTTTTGGATTTCTTCCATCATTGTATTGTGGCTTCTTTGGCTGATTCACTCTGCCACTAGGAGTTGTTTTGCTTGCTGAACACATATCCTCAATGATACCATTCAGCCTAGTGATCTCCTTTTTCATTGCCTCCATGTTTGCAAGGTTAGTGGAATAAGCATTCAAATCAAGATTGTAACATTTCCAAAACCTTGACTAGTGGATGGAGAGGAAGTGTCCTTTGCATTAGAGGGCTGAGGCTTGCTCTCCCAAAGAAGACTATATTGCTCCTCAAGTTGATTGTGCTTGTCCACTAAGACACAATACTTGTCATTGAGAGCAATATTTGCCTTCTTTGTGAGAGCATGTTCTCTTTGCTCATTGGCCAAGGCCTTGCTCAAAGAGTCCACCTCTCTCCTCTCTAATGCAAGTGACTCCTTGCAACTAATGTACATTTTTTCAGTTTCTTCAAGGTTCTCCTCTCTATCCTCTAGCTCAGCTTTAACATGTTCAAGTTCCTCCAAAATTTTAGTGATAAAGAGTCTAGATTTGGGATCTAAGTTTTTTGACAGTTTAGCACATTCTTCAACTTGTTTAGAGTTTTTCTTCATCACTAGAACTATCACTTAGATCACTACTAGAAGCATCACTAGGAGGAGGAGAAGGAGACTTAGTTTTTCTTTTTACCTTATCGCGCTTTGCCATGAGACAAATGTGAGGGGAGTCATCATCATCATCGGTCATGTCATTGAAGAGCCTTGGTGTTGAAGATGATTGGACAGCTAGGGTTGCAATCTTCTCATCTTCGTCACTTGACTCTTTGCTTGAATCCCATTCATGCCCAATGTGTGCTTCTCCCATTCTCTTGCTCTTCCTTCTTTGATCAAACTTCCCTTCATTGCTATCCTTCTTGTTCTTCCCATCTTTTCTTTCAAGTGGACACATGGCAATGAAGTGCTCGGTGCTCCCACACCTGTAGCAAGTTCTTTTCTTCTTGTTGGGAAACTTTCTTTGCACAAGCTTGTACCCTTTCTTCTTTAGCCCTCTATTGTAGTTCTTGATGAATAGAGCCATGTCGTCAATCTTCATGTAATCAGCCCCATCATCTTCATCTTCACTTGAGGAAGTATTTGAATCACTTTCTTGCTGAATTTGCTTCACTAATTTGGGCTGAGATGATGATGCTTGCTTGCTACACTTTCCCTTGCTTGAGTTTGCTTGCTTGCTTGACTTGTTGGCCTTGAGAGCAACATCCTTGATCTTGATGCCTTCTAACTTGGCTTGCAACTCACCAATTTTTCTTCTTTCATTTGCCTCCTCTCTTTGCATGTCAAATGTCAATAATCTTCCAAGCACATCATTTGGAGTGAAGTGCTCAAACTTCTTTTTGTCTCTTATCAATGTGACTACGGTTTCATTCTTGGGTGAGTATGCTTCCAACATAACCTTTACAACTTTGTGATCATCAAGCTCCTCATAGCCATAGCCTCTAATCTTGCCCACTAAGACCATCAATCTATCAAACATCTCTTGTGGCCCTTCACCATCAACAATCACAAATCTATTGAGCTTGGCCATCAACAAATCAATCTTTGCCTTTCTTACTTTGTCCACACCTTCATGAGCTAGCAACAAGGTGTCCCAAATCTGTTTTGCCACATTGACATTCATCACCCGGTTGTACTCACTTCCATCCAAGGCACTAAGAAGAATGCTTGTGGCTTGGCCATTGAGTTGGAGAGTCGTTAGCTCTTCATCTGTGGGGTGCTTGGGATCTTCCGGTGGCTGCAGTCCATTCACAACTATCTCCCAAAGCCCTGGGTGAAGACCTACAAGATAAGCACTCATAACGTGTTTCCACTTGGCAAGTTTGTCCCATCAAAGTGAGGCAGCTTGCCAGCGGGTACATTAATAAAGGACTTCTTGTTAGTGTTGGACAAATAAGAATAGTTAAAGGATACAGCGGAATATTTGTTCTTGTTGCTGCTGCTGCTCTTGTCCTTGTTGTCCTTCTTCTTGCCCTTATTCTTGTCATTCTTGATGTTCTTGGTCGTATGATATGATACATCATCATCACCATCATCCGAGCTGCTAGAGAGCTCACTAGATGATGCGTCATACTCATTTTTGTCTTTCACCAACTTGCTAGCTTCTTCTCTTGCTTCTCTTCTCTTCTTCCTTTCTTCTCTTGTAATTCTTCTCTGCTCTTTTCTTGCTTTCTTGTCAGCTAGCTGCTGTTGAGCATTCTTTTGTTCTCTTTTTGCTTTTCTTGCATCTCTTCTTTCTCTTCTTTCTCTTCTTCTCTCGGGGTCGGTTGTCTTGGCATCCTTGATGATAGTATCACTTGCTGTAGACATGGACAGGTCACTGCTGACCTCGTCGTCGACCTGTGCTTCTCTTTCTTTTGGTAGAGCTCCTCGCGAACCACTTCCATCCTCCATACTTCACGCCGTGAAGCGTATACGAAGCAACGAGGCTCCGATACCACTTGTAGGATCTCTGGAAGAGGAAATGGCCTAGGGGGGGGGGTGAATAGGCCTGTCAAAAATCACTTCGAACAGATGTCAGAACCTCGGGCGACACTGTCGCTCTGAACGGGCGACACTATCGCCTGACAAATATAAATCTGCTGAAGCTGAAACTTGACTGAGATAGACTACTCACTAGCAGAAAGCTACTGACAGAAAACTAAGCTCAAGTCCAGCTCGAAGACTGGCTCCCACAGAAAGTGTAGAAACTTAGAGATCAAATAAACCAACCCTAGCAACTACTCAACAACAAGAACTGCAGTAAATAAACTAAAGCACACGAGACAAGTTATTTATCCCGTGGTTCAGCTCGCCACAAGGCTTGCCTAAGTCCACGTTGTTGAGGTATCCACAAAAGGATTAGACGTCACCACAAAGATTGGTCCTTCCCTCGATCTCAAGTCAAGAGAGTTAACTCTTGAGGTGAGAGGGTGATTTCTTTGCTGCAGAGTGAGGTTACAAACCTCCCAAGGTTGCCACATGAGTTGGCAACTCAAGGGCGACGCCTAGCCGGCTAGGAGCAAGCTCCAAGAGTAACAAACCCTAGGGTCGCCGGCCAAACGTGCACCAAATGCTCTCAAACTTTGGGAACCAGTGGATCTGCTCTTCGATTGGTGTTTGCTGCCTTTTTCCTCAAGATTTGCTGGTGGGATTTGCAGATCGGCTTGAGGAAGGTGGGAGCTCCAATGGAGAGAGAGGGGAGAGCTTTGGTCTGTTCAGAATGGGAGTGAATGCGCAGAGGAAGAAGATAACCGTTGTGAGAGGAAGCTGCTGTATAAATACAGGCGACTTCCCAACGGTAAACAGTGAGCGACACTGTCGCTCATTAAGGGCGACACTGTCGCCTCTACCAAAACAGCTTGGATTGATCTGAATTTTGGCTGGCTGCTTTGGTTGGATGTAAGGATGAGTTTGGTATGGATTTGAGCATCTGGTTGCACACTTGGCCAATTAACCTAGAATCCCCCTTAATAGTACGGCTTTTCCTAAACTCAAGATTCAAAGCAAAATGAATTTAAAGCTCCTGAGTCCAGCAAGCCATCCTTTAAGAATTATGGGGTGCCTGCAACCTGTTCACCAACATCCTTTTGCATTCCCTGCATGTCATCTTGATAAATCTCATTAGTTCCCTAATTCGGTGATCATCAACACCAAAACCCACAAAGTGGCTTGATTGCTCTTACAAATTTCTTGGACCTCGTCGGCAGCGAGGCTTGACCTCTTTACTTTTGATGATGCATGCCATCTCTGGTCTCTCAGGGGGAAGCGCTCCTACCCGGAGGTGGACCTTGCTGCGTCCAAGCGGGCGAAGGCCTCGAGCCCGTCGAGGCACAAGCACCTCGAGTTATGGCACCCTCCTCCGCTAGAGAAGCCGCTTGGCTGGAGAAGGCTCGAGCTGCCATGGCTCGAGGGTGGTCAGATGATCGTCGCGAATTTTGGTGAGGCCGTCGCCGTCGACCGCAGGGGTCGAGGCATTCCTCTTGATTCTGATATCAATGTCATCTCGTATTGCAGGGGCCTCAGCTCACGGCATCGAGCCCGCCGCTACCATGCTTACTGAGGCGCTGCCGTCTCCCCCTTCTCCTCCTGCGATGGCATCTGTCGGGAGCGCCACCCCTCCCCCCGCTACAACGGTCGTTCCGGGGGAAGTGCCTGGGGCGAGCACGGCCCCGCCGGTGTCTGGGGCCGAGGAGACCGCGCCCCTCGGGGCCACGACGGTGGAGGAACCTCCTGAACGAGCTGGAAGCAAGGCCGCCCCTCGCCGCGGGCTTGCCGATGGTGGAGGCGCCCGAGGCGCCGACCAGTGCTGACAAGACGCAGGAGGGCCTGGCCAGAGAAGGAGCCGGGGCCCGTGCCGTCGAGCGGCGGGCCGCAGCTGGGGCAGCTCGGGACGGAGGAGGATCAGCCCGACATCGAGCTCAACCGACCAGTATGGCCGTTTCCTGACGCGCCAAGCCGCCCCTTGCCATGGTCCACGTCGAGCGACCGGTCCAGCGGGGGGCTCCGCGCGAGGTGCGGGCCATCTTTCGGGAGGTGGCTGAGCTCATGGCGGAGGCGGAGCGGTCCTGCTCCGAGGAGGTGGGCCGGTCCGCACAAGTGTCGGTCGCCCTCGCGAGGGCTGAGGCGGAGCTTCAAGATCTCCGCGCTGAGCTGAGCCGGAATGCCCAAATGGCGAGCCGGCTCAACGAGGCGGAGGCGGAGGTCCGGGCGGCTCGAGGTGAGGTCGCTCGATCCAAGGAGGAGGCCGCCGCCGCTCTCGAAGCGTTGAGGAAGGAGGCTGAGCAGACGCCTGAAGCGAGGCCACCTCCGCCCGGGCTGAAGCCGAGGCGGCGAAGCGGGAGGCCGCTGAACGCCCGTGGCGAGGCCCGCCGCCGCCCAAACCGCAGCGGAGGGCGGCGAGGAAAAAGAGGCCGAAGACGCCGAGATTGGTGTCGCCACCGCCCGAGCTGCTGAGGGGGCGGCGCGGCAGGAGGTGATCCGCAAGGATCTGGCCCTTGTGGAGGCAGGCTGGCAGATCGAGGACCTTAGGTCCGAGAGGCTCCTCATGTTGGCCGAGAAGCGCAGGCTGAGCAGCGTGCTGAGGGCCTGACCAGCGACCTCGCCGCATTGGGGCAACATTGCGACAGTGAGGCTTACACCTTGTTCTTGTTTGGGTCTCGAAGTTTTTTGTACGCCGCAGTTTTCACTCTCTCCTTGTTCGTCGCGCAGGGGGTCGAGAGGACGGTCGAGGAGCTCCGCGGGACGAACCAGGCTCTCTTGGACCAACTCCAGACGAGACGATGGTGGCGGAGCGGGCTCGCACCTCCCTCGACCGGCTTGGCCCCATGTGGGGTGCTCCTCCAGTGGCTGCGGCAGAAGGTGCAGTGGCCCGAGGCGATGCCTTGGTCGACGCCTTGTGCTTCTTTGACGCAGCGGCGCGGGGACCGTGTCCGGCAAGCTCTCCATCATGGCGTCAAGCAGACGCTCGCGGTTCGTTCGCTCCAGTTTCCGCTTCTCGGTCCACGTTGTCGCCAACGGCTTCATCGAGATCGAGGGGAAGGACGAGGAGTGGAACAACCGCCGTTGTCGACAAAATTTTGGAGAAGAGGAGAGGCCGGGGACATCCGCTCGCCAAGATTTTCGAGGAGGACGTGCTGCCTCCTGACGCCAGCAGCGGTGGTCGAGGGCCCTCCTCCTTCTAGCTCGGGGTGTCGAGGCTGAGCCCGCCGTGGAAGACCTCGGGGAGGAGTACCACACCGACGAAGATTAGGGCCTGCGTGCCAAATTTGGGCGTCGAGGCCCTTGTAAGAATTTTATGGCATGGATGAGGGTCCGTCGAGACCCATTTGTATATATGACTTGTTTGTTTAAAGGTGTTGTTTTCTTTTCAAATGCGTTTGACCACTTGTCTTTGTTGCAAGCTCGAGTTTCTGCTAACTTAGTCTGTACTCCTTCGATACGTCGCGAGCCCTCGAGGGGAGGCGTAGGTAGGGTACCGTAGCCCGGGGGCGTAGGTGGCCATCTACGTCGACGCCTCCCGACCTTTGGAGGCTCAAGGTATTTTGGGATTTAGACGTCGCTAGTTCACTCGAGGCATGAGTCGAGACGAGGGTCGAATTTTTTGAAAAGAAAAACACGCATTTTTTCTGGAGTCTGGGGGGCGGTTACCCCCCCTGTCAGCCCCCGAGGGAGGCTCGACCCCTGAGGCAAGGCAGGGTCGAGGCTACCTTATGCTGCTAAGCAAAATGAAAGACAACGCACGAGATTGTTCATTCTATTTGACATGTTTGTACAAAGCAACAAATGAACAAGGCCTTGAGGCCCATAAGGATAGAAGCGACGTAGCTGAGATATGTTCCACCGCGTTCGCCAGGATTCTGCTTGATCGTTTGTAGAGCTTGTATGTTCCTGGCTTGAGCACCTTAGCCACGGTGTATGGGCCCTCCCATGGAGGGGTAAGCTTGTGGCGCCCTCGATTATCCTACAGCCGTCGAAGCACGAGGTCCCACATGCAGGTCCCTCTTGCGCACATGATTGTCGTGAGGTAGGTTATAGTGATTGATGCGGTTACCGTGCGGAGTTGCCTGAGCCAATATGGGCCTCCTCGAGTGGTCCTTGGACGTTGGCAAGCATCTGTCGTGTGTTTTGCCATCGTGTAGGCTCGAAGTCAGAGGGGGAAGCCGTCCACCGAGGTCTTGCTAGGAAGATGCCTCGGGCGCGTAGGGTAGTTAGGAAAAACGGAGGAGAGTGGAAGTGAACCCGTGGCTCGAATCGCGGCTTAGTCCTGAGGCCCCACAACACCGAGGGGAGCTGCGGACCCATCCCTTTCAGAAATTTATGAGAGTCTTGAACAGCTCTGACTATCAGGCCCAGGCAGTATAATGCCGTTGGCGCGCTCGACTGCCGTGGCATGAGGGTATGCGACCGAAGGCCCGGTTAAGCGCAGAAATTGTTGTGTCATCAGAGTTTGTGAATTTTTGCCCGTGGAAATGGTGCCATTGTCGGGTGAGTGATGGACGTTAGGCACCCAAAAAGGTAACATGGGTTGTGGATGAACTCGAACAGCCTTCTGAGGGGAGGGATAGGTTAGCCGTGGCTTAGTCGATCACGTGTTTTGAACTTGTCGAGCACAAGAAGGTGG
>VDCT01000415.1:0-24061 GCA_009763385.1 Coix lacryma-jobi var. lacryma-jobi
GAAGATCACTTGTCTCATGGTAATCAAAGCAACATAGTGTTGCACTCTATACCACTGAAGCCAAATACATATTCGTGGGTAGTTGTGTTGTGCCATTGCTATGGATGAAAGCAAACATTGCAAGATTATGGGGTCAAGTTTTGACAAGTTCATTGCTATGTGATAATGAGAGCGCCATCAAATAGCCCCAACCTAGTTCAAGATTCAAGGACAAAGCATATTGACATAAGGCATCATTTCATTCGAGAATCATCAACCAAGAAGGACATATCTATTGAAGTGTGGGCATCGATGATCACCTTGTCGATATCTCACCAAGCACTTGATGAAGAAGATTTTGCAAGCTAAGTAATGAATTGAACATCCTTGATTCTCCCAACATGAGTTTGAATGCAACCCCACTTATGATCACTGCCTCTCCTCCGACAAAGCAAGGTGAAATTGTTTGGCATGTGCATTCATTTTTATTAGGTTGTGATCTAGTTCATATAGCCCATTCATTTACTTGTTTAAGTTCATTCAATGGCAATCAACTGAATTTAAGTATATATGGTGTCCACTATTGCTTCTAATGTTGACTTGATCTAGTGAAGCATATAACTGCTTGTGAGCTGTAACTCTAATGTTTAATCTAGCAAGTGAGAAGTAGTGTCTAACCAACGTGAGTAGATACCCTTGGAAATGATTGTGAAAAGGCTTACTCTAGAGCAAACCGTTTAATGTCTTTATCATCATGAGCTAGTTTAGTCATACCTTGTCTTACGTTTTCACTCCCCTATGTGAATCTCCTTTTCTCTTGCCAAATCTTTTGAGAAGTGTTGACAAGGGGGAGAAATGCTAAGAAGGTATACAAGATGAAGATAAGGGTAACTTGAGCATACAAATAGGGGAGCAATGCCATAAGTATGTATGTTGTTGGCATTTTGAAATGTGCACTCTCATATGTTTGTTTTGCAATGCATAAGCTATTATTTGTGATATCCAAGCTTGTGTGATGATGCTAGTGATAAGATATGTTTGATAATTGCTTCTGCATCGTAACTAGACATCCTCTTGTTTCAACGTGGTTCAAGAACGTTTCATAATGTTGATCTCATGGGGTTCTTGAGTTTTGATGTCTGTCTAGTGTCCAAATGGTGCTAGGATGGTATATATGTGCACTCCGATTGGTATCATGCTTCAAAGGTCCATTCTTATGCCATAGCATCATTATTGGTAGTTTGCTCATCTATACTTCATATTCACATGTGTGCGAATTTTAGAATCAAACCTCTATAGCACATATGTAGGGGGAGCAATACTATCATATGGTTACTATCTAAAATCCATATCTTTGTATAGGTTGTCATCAATTACCAAAAAGGGGGAGATTGGAAAGCCCTAGTTTGATTTTGTGGTTATTGACAAACCTATTTGGTCTATCCTATTGCTATTGAAAGACCGTGACGCCAAAGAGGGGGGGTGAACTTAGCAACTAAAACACTATTACTCTAACTGTGGCTCTCTATACCACCAAGTCAAAACCTATGCAAGAAGTAAACTAGATAAAAGAGCACTATGGTTTTGTGCTAGGTGTGTTGCTATCTCTATCTTCCGCAAAGAGTTATGACGACCTAGTTCCAAACCTATCACTAGCCTAACACCTAAGCCTAGGAAAGGTAAAGACATAATTAAAGTAGCAAAGTAATGCGGAAGCTAAGAGGCAAGGTAGAGATGCAAACTCCGGTCGACGACTTCGGTATTTTTTACCGAGGTATTGAGAAGCACGCAAGCTTCCCCCTAGTCCTCATTGGAGCCCTCGCAAGGAATCCCTCGCAAGGGTCAAGCTCCCGGTCGGGTGACTCCTGAATAGCTCCGGCCTTCCCCACGCGCGAAGTGGGTCCTCCGGTTAAGCCACTCGTGGTAAAGCCTCTCCCCGGATGCTTCCCGCCTCTCCATATCAAGCTTCCGTGGCCGAACCGCCGCGGACCTTTTCCCTTCGGTACACGGTGGCGGCCACACCACAAACGCGGTTGGAATGTGGTTCTCGCAAACTACAAGCCCCCGATGGTCTGCAAAACATAAGTGCTACCGCAAGCACCGAGTAGCAAGAGGTATCAACCTCACTAACACTAGGCTAACCTGAGCAGCGCATGCGCGGTGGTCTAACTACGCCTAAGCACTTCGCAAAGCACCTACACTATCACCAATGTAAATCACTAAGAACTATGCATATGGAGGCACTAATATAGTTTAGCACACACTCTTGGTATTTTTCCTTACTCCTCCACACCTCATTTGGCCGGTTAGAGGGGTATATATAGGCCCCCCATCAATGGAGCCGTTGGGGGCGCTGAAATCAGCTTTCTGTAGATGACAGCCTGCGGACGCATTCACTGTTGGCATCGGACCGTCCTTGCTCTGTTATGAGTAGCCGTTGGAAACACAGTTAGACTGTTTTCCGGGGCATCGGATGCTACAGTAAGTGCATCGGACTCTTACCATCAACCTGTTCATTCTGGGGCTGAATTTCGGAGGTCATCGGACCGCGTCCGTTGCTCTGCATCGGAGCGTCCGTTGCTCTTTTTTCAGAGGACAGGCTTTCGTATTTTGGGCATACTCTTAGCTCCGAACTCCGATCGATGATCTTGGACTTTTCGAAAAGCTAGATGAATTTCCTACTAACAACTTTATGCTAGTGCCATGTCAGTTTTGAGCAACTCCAAAAACCATAGAGACAGTCCAATTCAATCAGCTCTTGTCTCAGCTTGAGCGAGCATAACTCTTAGCTCCGAACTCCGATTTCGATGATCTTGGACTTTTCGGAAAGCTATGAAATGCTCTACATCTTTATGCTAATTCCATGCCGTTTGAGCAAATCCAAAGTCATGAGATAGTTCCAATTCAATCAGCTCTTGTCTCGGCTTGACGCTCAACTTGTTTGTGCGTCCGGGGCCTCTATTTCTTTGTGTCTTGGACTTTGCTTGATCTTTGTAATTCTTAAAATACATCTTGCAGGGTCTTGCTTGAGGTGTTGAATTATTTAATCACCATATTGCCTTCGTCGGCAAGTCACATGTTGCATCCTATTGGTCTACCAACAAACACTTGCAAACACATTAGTCCAATTGTTATGTTGTTCATCAAACACCAAAATCCAAAGTTAAATGGGTCGAGGTCCATTTTCCTTACAGATCTCCCCCTGTTTTGATGATTGATGACAACACAACCAAAGCAAGCAAAATAATAGAGACAAAAATTTTAATGACATCTACTTGCTAGGATGCAATGCAAAGGCAAGATCATATGATGTTTAATAGATACCAATTGAAACACACTTATAAAAACATATTTGCCGTTGCCATTGAGTTCCTTTTAGTGGCTTTATGATTAATTCTCCCCCTAACTCCATAATCCCTCCTCCATTTTTTGGACCATTCCCAGAAAGATACCATAAAATTTTGAAAATTTGGATTTTGGTTATTTTTGTTTGTTTTAGTTTGGGCTTGCTTTTGGTCCCTTCACATTCTCCCCCTTTGGAATCAAACACCGAAAGGAAGACATTTAAAGTACAAGGGAGGAAACATTATATAGGCTAAACTCCCCCTAATATATTCATACTATGGTGTAAGGCAAAGCATATGCATAATGGGCAATTTGAGCACAAGGAGTTTATGACACCAAAAAACAAAGGGAAAAAGGGACGGGAACGGAACGGGACCCGCGGGGGCACAAGGCGCGCGAGGAACCCATGGGAAAGATCTAACCATACCGAGGAATGGGACAAGAGAACACCAGAGAGGAGAACAAAGCAGTGAGGAAAGAGGGTGAAGCGAGAGATGGTAAAAGAGGGCGACGGGAAGTGGGCCGTGAGGAGGGGAGACGGAGGGCGCGGAAGAAGGGAAGGGGCGAAGAGGAGGGGGGAGGGAGGCAGGGGAGGCGGAGGAGGGAATAGGGGCAGGTCAAGACACGGAGTAGGAGTGTGGGAATGACAACATAACGGCAACACGAAGGGGAGGCAGGCGGAGAAAAAAGCGGGAGCGGAAGAGATGAAGCGGTGGGGAGGCGGGTAGAAGAAAACCAGAAGGCGAGACATGAAAGGGATGGGACAGAGGAGGGAGAGATGGCAGGGTCAAACCAAGGGCGAAGAGGAAGGGGCGGTAGAGCAAAGGGGGGGGGAGAGTGGATGAGACGCGGGGGTGAGAGGAGGGGGGGGAGAGGGAGGAAGAGAGGGGAACGCGAAAGAAGAGGTCAGCGGGGGGGGGTTAAGAGTATGTCTCAGCACAGACGAGGCAGCCGAGGCGGCCGAAGAGAGGCAAGATAGCGGGGGGAGGGGCGACAGGTACGAGGGGGGGGGGGAAAGGAAAAGGGAGGGAGAGGGCGACCACGAAGGGGGGGGGAAAGGGGAGAAGGCAAGGGGGGAAGAAAGGAAGCATAAATCGAAACAGTAGGGAGAGGAAGCGGACGTGGAGAGCGGGAAGAAAAGCAGCTACGAAGAGCGGTCGGGGTGCGCGTAGGGGTGGCCTGCGGAGGGGCGTTCGAACAGGTAGCGGCACCCCTGGTGGGGTTCGCAGGGGCGACCGGACCGAGACCGAGGTAAGAGCAGGCGATATATGCGAGGGATCAAAAGGAGGCCTGAAAGAAAAGGCAGGGGAGGGAGGGAACGGCCGGGTCGGGGGGGGCGAGAGAGCGGGGGGGGGGCAGCAGTTGGAGGAAAGGAGGATAAAAACCGAGCTGGGAGGGGTGAGGGGGCCCGGGAGGCCAGGGGGCGGGCCGGGGGGGTATACTCGGGGGGTCCATAGGAGGGAGGAGGGGGGAGGCGACCAGCGGGGGGAGAGGAGGAAAGAATTCCCGCAGTCCTCCTCCCATGACCTAACAGGCTCGCGCCCTTACCATATGTGCCCCTCATAATATGCATGGAGAGCATATAGAGTATCAAAGTGAACATCACATAATTTATCCGGTTAGGAATACCATATGTAGATACCAAATGAATTATCGTCACACCATTATGCTTGTCTCCGGGAACTCCAATTTCCTTGCATGGACACGACACATGATAAACTTGAAAGTATGTTTAGTCTCCAAGCTTCCACATTGTGATTCTCTCCCCCTCAAAGGTGCATACAAGTTAGAAATCTTGTCGGAGACACTGCACCATTGACTTGTAAAGGTCAAACTACCAGTTTTGCAAGTTGACATCACTAGAAACTGTGACACCAATGAAGATGGTCAATCGAGGTAGTTTTATCTACTATTTGTACTTTGCACATATAAGATAATACACAGTAAAGAAGCTATTGTCTGCTCCTAAACAAATTAAACCATGTATGTTTGGCTCTAAGAATGTGAGTGGAGGCCGAGCAAACCTACCATATGATAAGGCCGGATGACTGCATGACAAAAGATATGAAAATACCAATGCAAACCGAGGCAGTGAATGAAAGGAACTAGATGCTAAAAGAGATTGCACAGAATTTAAATCTAGTTACCTAACAAGGGAGGGGGAACTTGGGTCCATAGTACCCACTCACATAGCTTGCAATGACATGATCCAATGTGATGCACCCATGAATAGGCACCCAAAACTTTGCCAAGTCTCCAAGTCTCCCGTGGCCAATTGGCTACTCACTTCCCTTTTCAGGATCCAAACCTTTTGGTGCTCTTCATGGTTGATATAATGTCCTTAGGCACCCAATGCGTTTGGCCCCATTGTTGACTTGCTGTTTACCTTGATGGCCACCACCTTGTCATTCTTCTTCTTCTTCAAAAGGTAACATGTGGAGGCCTTCTTGTTCACCTTGTTGGTGTAGGTGTTGGAGAGCTTGCTTGTTTGCTTTTTCTTCTCTTTCTTCTTTTTCTCTCCCCCATGCTTCACCTTGCACTCATAGGACTTGTGGCCTTCCTTGTGGCAACATAGCAAACCACAGTTTGCTCCTCATCAAGCTTCTTCACTCCCTTGACGGTGTTATCTTGATGAGTTCGGGTTTGCTTTGTCTTGCCTTTTTCTTGAGTCAAGTCCATGGTGAGGCGGGCCACTTCTTGCCTTAGTAGCTCATTTTCCATTGCAACTTCTTGAGTACATGTTTCTACAATCGTATCCTCAACACAAGCTTGTTTGCACATGGGTGAGTCTAAATCATGTAAATCAATGCAAGAAGTAGAGTCATCCTTTTTAGGCAAATCAAGATTGATTTTTCAATTTTAGGTGCCTCGGTGGGGTTTGCTCCGATGGCTTCTAGATTAGCAACTTTATTAGTTAGCTCATCACAATGTTTGCACATGATTTCCATTTTAGCAAGCAAACTTTTGTAAGCATCTTGTGTGCTAGCTAACTTTGCTTTTAGTTTTTCATTCTTCTTAACAAGTTGCTCATCATTACTTGTGCTATTACTTGTGTTCGCACTAGCCTCAAGTTTCTCAATTTTATTAGATAGCTCAACATTTAGGTTTGAAAAAGTTTCATATTGATCAAGCATGGCATTATAAGCTTGTTGAGAACTATCTAATTTTTCTTTTAAAGCATTTATTTTATTTTGTTGGCTAGTGCAAGCCTTAGCATATTTGAGATTATCTTGCACAAGTTCATTATAAGAAGGTAGTTCATCATCACTATCACTATCAATATCACTAGAGATAGAGCTTGTGTTACCTCGTGCCATAAGGCACACACGTGAGGAGCTTGATGATGAGTGCTTGTGACCACGCCTCTTGTGTTGGGCTTCATCATCACTTGATGAATCATCCCATGTCTTGATGGTGGTGAGGGCTTTGGTCTTGCATCCCTTCTTTTTCTTGTCCTTGGGTGTGGGATTTTGTTTTGGACAATCTTCCACAAAGTGCCCTCTCTTGCCACATCTATAGCATCCATTTTTCCTTTGCTCTCTTCTTTGATTGGTGAAGAGGCAATCTTCAATTGTGATGGGCACACCCTTGACATTGAGCTTGCGGATCATCCTCTTCACTCCTTTCATAAGCTTGATTGTTTCTTCTTCATCTAAGGAGGAGTCGGATGAGGTGGAGGCTTGATCATCACTTGATTCTTCATCTTCATCATCCTCTTCTTCTTCACTTGAGGAGCTTGAGCTTGTCTCAACTTGCTTTTTGCCCTTCATCTTTTGTGCTCATCACATGTGAGAGCGATGCCTTTGCTTGATGAAGTGGCTTCTTCTTGACCCATCTTGCGTGACATCTCAAATGCCACCAATTTGCCAATGACAATGGACGGGGTCATGGTGCTCAAGTCTTCCATGTTGTGGAGGATGGTGATGATGGTTGCATACTTGTTCTTTGGGAGCACGGAGATGATCTTCCTCACAATATCCGCATCACCTAGCTTTGTAATTCCAATAGAATTGAGCTCATTGATAATTAGATTCAAACGAGAATACATATCACGAACAAGCTCATTTTCATTCATTTTAAAAGAATCATAACTTGATTTAGCTAGGTGTTGTTTTTGCTCTCTAACATTATTTGTGCCATCATGGAGCTCATGAAGTTTTAGCCAAATTTCATGAGATGTTTGTAAAGTAAAAACTTGGTTAAACACATCCATGCTAAAAGATTCGAACAAGCAATTTTTAGCTCTAGCATTAAGATGAATTTCCTTTTCATCACCCGCGGTAGGCTTCTTGGAATTCTTAAGGGGTTTCATCCCATCGCGGGTGACTCTCCAAACACCTAGATCAACTGCTTCTAGGTAGCAAGCCATTCTAGCACTATAGTAGGGAAAGTTCGTGTCGTCAAAGTGCGGAGGCCTAGAAGTATCCATCCCAACCACTCTAAATAGCGGCGGCTCAACGGCGGTGAAGCCAAGAGTCCAAAAATGAGCCAACCGGCTTTGATACCAATTGAAAGGACCGTGACGCCTAAGAGGGGGTGAATTAGGCAACTAAAAACTTTACTCTAACTGTGGCCTCTAATTACCACTTAGTCAAAACCTATGCAAGAAAGTAAACTAGATAAAAGAGCAACTATGGTTTTGCTAGGTGTGTTGCTATCTCTACCGCAAAAGAGTTATGCGACCTAGGTTCCAAACCTATCAACTAGCCTAACAACTAAGCTAGGAAAGGTAAAGACATAATTAAAGTAGCAAAGTAAATGCGGAAGCTAAAGAGCAGGTAGAGATGCAAACTCCCGTCGACGACTCCGGTATTTTTACCGAGGTATCGAGAAGCACGCAAGCTTCCCCCTAGTCCTCGTTGGAGCCCCTCGCAAGGAATCCCTCGCAAGGGCCAAGCTCCCAGTCGGGTGACTCCGTGGATAGCTCCGGTCCTTCCCCACGCGCAAGTGGGTCTCCGGTAAGCCACTCGTGGCAAAGCCTCTCCCGGATGCTTCCCGCCGTCTCCACTATCAAGCTTCCGGCCGAACCGCCGCGGACCTTGTTCCCTTCGGTACACGGTGGCGGCCACACCACAAACGCGGTTGGTGTGGTCTCGCAAGACTACAAGCCCCTCCGATGTACAACAATGGTGCACGCAAGCACCGAGTAGCAAGAGGTATGCAAACCTCACTAAACACTAGGCCTAAACCTAGAGCAAGCGCATGAGCGGTGGTCTAACTAGCCTAAGCACTTCGCAAAGCACCTACACTAATCACCATGTAAATCACTAAGAACTATGCATATGGAGGCACTAATATAGTGTAGCAACACTCTTGGTATGTTTCCTTACTCCTCCACACCTCATTTGGCCGGTTAGAGGTGGTATATATAGGCCCCCAATCAAATGGAGCCGTTGGGGGGCTGAAATCAGCTTTCTGTAGAGCATCGGACGCTACAGTGTTGGCATCGGACGCGTCCTATGCTCATGTGATGAGTAGCCGTTGGAAAACTAGCCGTTAGACCTGTTTTCGGGGGCATCGGATGCTACAGTAATGCATCGGACTCTACCATCACACTGTTCATTCTGGGCTGATTTCGGAGGTCATCAGACGCTGCATCGGACGCGCGTCCGTTGCTCTGCATCGGAGCGTCTGTTGCTCTTTTTTCAGAGTGACAGGCTTTCGTATTTTGGGCATAACTCTTAGCTCTGAACTCCGATTTCGATGATCTTGGACTTTTCGGCAACTCCAAAAACATGAGACAGTTCCAATTCAATCAGCTCTTGTCTCGGCTTGAGCGAGCATAACTCTTAGCTCCGAACTCCGATTTCGATGATCTTGGACTTTCGGAAAGCTAATGAAATGCTCTACAGATTTATGCTAATGCCATGTCAGTTTGAGCAAATCCAAAGTCATGAGATAGTTCCAATTCAATCAGCTCTTGTCTCGGCTTGAGCGGCTCAACTTTGTTTGCGTCCGGGCCTCTATTTCTTGTGTCTTGGACTTTGCTTGATCTTTGTAATTCTTAAATACATCTTGCAGGGTCTTGCTTGAGGTGTTGATTATTTGATCACCATATTGCCTTCGTCCAAGTCACATGTGCATCCTATTGGTCTACAAAACAAACACTTGCAAACACATTAGTCCAAATTGGTTATGTTGTTCATCAAACACCAAAATCCAAAGTTAAATGGGCCGAGGTCCATTTTCCTTACACTAAGCATGTGTGTAGCTGATGAGAAAGGATTATGACCAAGCTTTTGATGGAGCTAGCTAAATGGCAACCATGTTCGATGGTGATGTCCACAAGTTCTCATGTGATCATATGCTCTATCTTTGGTGAAATGGAGAAGGGAAAAGATGCCATTGCTCAAGTTGAGATCTTAGTTTTATCCTTTCTCTAGAGTGATAGGCAAGACGGACTATCAAGAGGGATACATTGAGGCTAGCTAGATGTGGAGAAAAGTGCTCATGATAACTAACTTCTAGCGCTTGAGAGACACCACACACTCACAAACACATAGAAGTCTGCTAAGTGTGGTCCATAGGGTCGGTAGTACCGCCCAAGGGTGCTGCGTGCAATGCTCTCTGGATTGGGTCTCAGTTGACCTAGCGGTAGTACCGCTATAGAGCCGGTACTACCAGCCATGGTAGTACCGAACTTTCGGTCGGTAGTACCGAGGGTCTAGGGTCTTTTACACCCTCTCTGTTTGTGGTCTGAGTTGGCCTGACGGTTGTACCGCCATAGGGTCGGTAGTACCGACCCTCGGTAGTACCGACCCCCTGGTCGGTTGTACCATCGTCCGAAGGCAGCTCCAAGTGCTCTCTGAGTAGATCTCAGTTTGGCCTAGCAGTAGTAACGCCATAAGGCCAGTACTACCGGCTAGCGGTGGTACCGTCCAGTTGGTCGGTGGCTCTATCGGGTCAACGGCTCGTGTAACGATCACTTTAAGGTAGTTGGTACTACCGACCAAGGGGGTCGGTACTACCGACTGTAGCGCAGACAGTGACATGTATAAATAGTCGCTCGGTCGGCTTCCATCTGTTACTTCCCCGAATCATCTGACCTAAAACAAGAAAGAGAGCTCCCAAGTGTTGACCAAGCTCCTCTCTCTCCCCCTTTGATTCTAGAGTGAATCTCTTACAAGCTTTGAGCTAGGGAAGTGAGATTAGAGAGTGAGAAGCGTCGATCTACGTCTTGAGCACTTGGATCCTACAACTCTCTAGCTTGATTTTTTTGTTCTTTACTCTTGGGTTCTTGGAACCCTAGCCGGTTAGGTGTTCTTCGGTTTGTCACCGTGATTGACTCATTTGTGAGGGCACTCCGAAGTGTTTGTATTACCCTTGTGATTCTTAGTGAATAAACTCCGCTAACCTTTGTGGTTGCTTGAGTGAGGCAAGGAGGTGAAAGAGACTCCGACCTTAGTGGTCACCTCAACAACGAGGACGTAGGCGCTTCTTAGTGAAGTGGCCGAACCACGAGATAAATCTTGTGGCTCGTGTGCTTGTTGGATTTGCTTCTTCGGATATTTCGTTTGCACTTTTGTTCTTCATGTTCTTCCTCCCTCCTCTCTCATTCTTAGGTGTGGGAAGGCTCAATCTACACTTTGGAGAGGAGCCACTACTTGGATAAGGTATAATCTTCATCTACATCACCTAGGGAAACATTGGTATAAGCTAGATTCAATTTTGCATCTCGTCCATCTTGATTTCGTAGTTGCTCCTAGGTTGTCGGTAGTACCAAACCTTGAAGCCAGTAGTACCGACCCCGGTAGTACCGGCCCCTATAGTCGGTAGTACCGACTGTGCAATCTGATATCCTTTTTGAGCTTTGAGTTTCAGGATTCTAGATTTTTAAATAGGCTATTCACCCCCCTCTAGCCATCCGGACCTTTCAAGTGGTATCGGAGCCAAGTAACCGTTTGTTTGAGGATTTACAACCTCTGGTGTTTCAATGGCTCAAATCAACTATATGGGGAAGCCACCACATTTTGACGGCACCAACTTCGATTGTTGGAAGCGGAATATGTGCACGTTCACAAGAGGCACGAATAGGAAGATATGGGATGTGATCGAGCATGATTTTGCAGTGATTGATACCATCGATCCTACCCCAACAAAAGAAGAGAAGCTTCAATTGAATGATGTGGCAATCAACCTTTTCTATGAAGCTTTCGACACCAAAGTCTTTGAGCAAATCAAGAATCTTGAGCGAGCAAGTGAGATATGGGAGAGATTAAAAGAGACCTATGAGGGCACCAAGGCGGTCAAGAGTGCCAAGCTTTACATTCTCAAAGATAAGCTTGCTACCTTCAAGATGCTAGATGATGAGAGCATACCAGAGATGTTTCACCGGTTGCAAGTCATTGTTAATGACTTGAAGGCGTTGGGTGAGAAGGTGGATGACAAGGACTTTTCTCACAAGTTCTTGAGATGCTTTCCACCTAGGTTTGATACCTTGGTGACAATGCTTATGAGATAAGGGTGAAGGACCGAGAAGCAACCAGAAAGCGACCAGAGGGGGGGTGAATGGGAGCTTCAAATTTTCCTTTTGGAAACTAGGAGCCACTGTCCCGAGAATCACCTCGAAAGACAAACACTAGAGCTTGATAATGTCCACGACCCTAGATGTAGGGTGGATGCTTTCAAGAAGCACAGCGGGACACTACGCAACTCTAGAAAGCCAACGCAAAAGACGGAAAACAAATCCGACAACGGGCGAGCAAACTGCGAACGAAACGGCTCGAGACAGAACTGACCGGACTCTGGCCTGCGTCCAGTCACAGTTCACCGGACACGTCCGATCGAGCGAAAACCAAAACAGAAACTCTCTGAGTTGGACCGGACTCTGAGAGGCAGGGCGTCTGGTCGACTGCTGTGCGTCCGGTCGTCAGGGATCGGACGCGTCCGGTCGAGCAAAACCCAAAACGGGAGCTTACTGAGTTGGACCGGACTCTGGTGAACAAAGCGTCCGGTCAACAAAGCAGCGTCCGGTCACAAGGAAAAAACTGGTGAACAGTAAGAGCTGTGTGTCCGGTCAGTGAGCTCGCCGAGCGTCCGGTCAACCAGCAGGAAATCGCAGTAAACATTCAACGACCGGACTCACCCAGCCAGCGTTCGGTCGCCCCGAAACGAAGAATTTCGGGGCAAGGGAGAAAACTTGACCCGAAACGAAAATCGATCGATCTCCTAGACCGTGAGGTTAGAGATTAATTCCTTCGGTGGAAAGAAGTGCCTCACGAACTAGAACAACTTGATTCAGACGGATTTGCAAAAGATGAACCGAGCAAAGAGATCGAGCGATGGGAAGAACGTGGAGAAAAAGGATTCCGCGAAGGACACGAACAAAACGCGAATCACAACCACGAAATTGCAACCGTGTGGCTACCACACGCTACAACAGTGAGGTTACGGCCTAAGGATACAGCCATGAATGGGGAGGTGGGTGTCTCCCCCTATTTATCCTAACTCTAACCTATTCCTAATTCCCACTCTACCCCTAACTACTTACAGAGCGAACCAGCTAAACCCTAAGGTTATTCTGGACCAACTCGGTGGTAGGTGGATCCGACGGCCACGCCCGCACAACTCGTAGCGTTGCCTCGACGCAACCTCCCGATTGTCGCCACGTGCCGCCCTCGCTCTGCACCCCCGTTTTTGTGGCCCAAACCGGGAAACCAGCCTTTCCAGCCAACCCCCGGTTTTGAGGCCCAAACCGGGAAACCAGCCCACCAGCTTCTAAGTTTTGAGGCCAAACTCAGCAAACCCTCAGCGCCCAGGTTTTGAGGCCCAAACCTGGAAACCGTCCTCAACCCGAGTTTTGTGGCCAAACTCGGAAACCATCCGCACCCAGGTTTTGAGGCCCAAACCTGGAAACCGTCCACCCGATGGTTTTTCCCTGGCTCTACCACCAAACCGACGTCGTAGATGGGATGCACCTCCCGTGCACCCCGTCCACCGACACGTGTCCCCAAGTCCACGACTCAGGCAACACATGACCGCACTTCTTCACTTGTTGTCGTCACAGGCTGCCAGCCACCACAGCTGATCCTCGGGCCTCTGGTCCCTCAGTCCAAGCCTCACGTCCGCCCTTCGCCACTCCCGGTCCATCGGCACGGCACGTCTCTACTTGACCTTCACCTCGCCTTTGATCACTGTATCCGTGCTCGACACCTGCACAACACAAGCCAAAGAACATGCGCATCATCCCAGTTAACAATCACTCATCACTCAGAGACCCGGCATACACCCATGTATCCGCAATCTCCCCCTTGATGAGTGCATTGTCAACTACCAACACAAATCATAATAGAAAGAGAAGAAGGAGAAGAGAAAACTCGACCAAATGACCCAAAAGCATAGCAAAGCCGAAGAAAGTCAAGTGGAAAGAGCGAAAGAACTTGGTCCCCAAAGACATGGGCAACGGCTCGATGCAACCAAGCAAAGCAAAGCTAGCCCTCAAGAAGAGGTAGAACAGGCTCAACACCGCTAGCAAAAACCAATCGAAAATATCGAAGCAAAATGCTAGTCCCTCAAGATAGAGGCACAGAGGCTCAACACAACTAGCAAAGAAAGCTCGATATCGACTGTTACCAGAAAGAGTTCGACACCAAATGAAAGTCTGAAAAGCAAATGCTAGTCCCTTAAGAAAGAGGCTAAGGCTCAACGCAACTAGCAAACCGCTCCAAACCAATTGAAAATGTCAAAGACTCAACTGGAAACCGACTCCCCCTCAAATAGTGCAAACAACCAAGAAGGCTCCCCCTAAGCAAAAGGAGGGTTATGATTTGCAATTTCTCCCCAATTTCTCCCCCTTAGTTGAAAATGCACTTATCAAGAAATAAGACTCCCCCTCAGAAAATGCACCAACAACAAGTGCCAACAAGAGAGGTTCTCCCCCTTCCAAAATGCAAATGAGTCAAAATGCAAGTTAGGAGCTTCAGGAGTATACTCAAAAAGAGTGCAAGGATGCTCTATAGAGTTCAAATCCGATGACTCAGAAAAATGCACAGAATGCTAGCAAAGGCTCAAGCTGATCACTAATTCTGAAATGAGAGCAAAAGAGCAGTTTGTAGCTGAAAAGGTATTCACCATCAAAATAGCACAGACATGTATGGACAGGAAGTCAAATGTGCTAAAACATGTATACCAAGTGAACTACCCCTAGCACAGTTCAATCATCATGCTGATATCAATTTAGGCATTTACTTGTGATTTCAAATTTTAATTCGGAGTTGCAGCGGTGAAATTACACAAGTTCAGAAAATAGCATGTGACTGCGAGAGGTTGAATGCTTGTTATTGCCTAACTTTTCAACTGTGCGAAGCCAATGCATAAGCAATCAGAAGCTTAAAGCAACAGTTTCAGTCATACACTACACAGCTCAAGTTTAACTCAAAGTGCAATGAGAAACAGTCTCGAAACTGTGAGGTGTTAACAAGCAAACCCATCTCGATCTTTCCAATTCACTTAACTTGGTTCAGATTTTAAACAGAATATGACATACCAAGCAAGTGAATGACTCAACACTAGAGACATAGCAACCTAGCATATATGAAAAGCACATGTGACTTCAACACATCCTACACATGCTAGTTGCATATCTCAATGGTGAACATTTTTCAAGTTTTAAGTTCATTATCAAATTCACCATTCAAAAATAGCTCAGCTCATAGTATGTACTAGTGATCAGAATGAGCATAAGCTACAGCATCAACATAAAGCATCGGAGTAAAAACTACACAGAGCATAGTTACATTCTTCAGATTATACACATGAAGCTCAGAATGTAAAAGCGTATGCTGAAATGCAAAAGATGCACGAAGAAATCAAAAAGAAGCAAAAACAACTGAAAACAAAAAGTCGGTGTATCATACAAAATCCAAAATGTTTCCCCCATCTAAAAGGGGAAACACACACCAAGCTCACCTCTCAACCGATTAAAGGTTGGTTGGTCCAAAGGCTTGGTAAAAATATCAGCAAGCTGATGATGAGTATCGACATGGCGAAGGTCGATATCACCCTTCTCATAGTGGTCTCGCAGAAAATGAAAGCGCACATCAATGTGTTTGGTCTTCGAGTGAAGCACGGGGTTCTTAGCAACGCTAATCGCACTCGTGCTGTCACAAAGCAATGGAACACGAGAAAAACTCAGACCAAAATCACGCAAAGTGGCCATCATCCAGAGTAACTGGTAACAGCAGCTAGCCGCAGCAACATACTCAGCCTCCATGGTAGACTGGGCGACGCTAGACTGCTTGCGAGAGGACCACGAAACAAGAGAAGAACTAATAAACTGACAAGTCCCAGAAGTGGACTTGCGATCAATGCGGCAACCAGCAAAATCGGCATCGGAATAAACGCAAAGGGAAAGGGTGGAGGAAGCAGAATACCAAATCCCGAATTCTGGAGAGAAGGATAAGTACCTCATAATGCGCTTGACCGCCTGACGGTGAGAGGTGCGTGGCGACGCCTGAAAGCGCGCGCAGAGGCACACCGCGAACTGGATGTCCGGGCGTGTCGCCGTCAGATACAGCAGCGACCCGATGATACTACAGTACTCCTTCTGGTCCACTGCTTCTCCCTCCTTGTCCGCATCCAGGGCCGTCGTGGTCGCCATGGGTGTTGGAAGAGTCTTGGTCTCACCCATGTCGAACTTCTTCAGGATATCTCTGGTGTACTTGCCCTGGTGCACAAACGTTCCTTCCCGGGTTTGCTTGATTTGCAACCCGAGGAAAAACGTCAACTCGCCCATCATGCTCATCTCGAACTCCCTGCTCATAATATCTGCAAACTTGGCAACCAAAGCGTGAGAAGAACCACCGAAAATGATATCATCCACGTAAATTTGGACCAAGAGAGTATCAGTGCCTTGCTTGAGGAGAAAGAGCGTTTTATCTACACATCCCATTTTAAAACCCTTAGCAAGCAAAAAGGTTTTCAACCTATCATACCAGGCTCTAGGGGCTTGTTTCAAACCATACAAAGCTTTGTGAAGTTTAAAGACATGGTTTGGAAACTTGGGATTTTCGAAACCGAGGGGTTGTCTAACATACACCTCCTCTTCTATGTAGCCGTTTAAGAAGGCACTCTTGACATCCATTTGAAAAAGTTTGAAACCTTTGGATGCAGCAAAAGCCAAGAGTATCCTAATAGCCTCCAAACGTGCTACAGGAGCAAATGTCTCCTCATAGTCTATCCCCTCCTTCTGACTATATCCCTAGGCTACGAGTCTGGCCTTGTTTCTCAAAACATGGCCATCTTCTCCCTGTTTGTTTTTGAAAACCCATTTTGTCCCAATTGGATGACACTCAGAAGGTGGAGACACTAGAACCCAAACCCGATTTCTCTCAAAGTTCTCAAGCTCCTCATGCATGGCATTGACCCAATCAGGATCCGTCAAAGCGTGTCCAACATCCCGGGGTTCAAAATCAGCAACAAATGCAGAATGAGCAAAGTGAGAGATTTGCCTTGATCGGGTGACGCGTTCGTCGATGCTGCCGATCATCTGCTGAGGCGGGTGCTGGCGCTGAATGTGTCGTGGCGCCTCCCTTGCCGAAGTGGCCTCCCCTCAACAGCAGCCGGTGCCTCCCCGGGTACAAAGGGTACCGCTCGGGGTGGCGGATCCCACGGCCCCCAGGAAGACGATGTGTCTGGGCCATGAGTCGTCGTAGAGGCCGCTCTTTGCGGCACAGCAGGTGGAGGAGGTGCTGGGTCATCTATCCCTTCAGCACCTTCTTCTTCATCATCGAAAAGAGGTTCGCCAACCTCATGAACACCTGCACGCTCAAAACGAGAAGAAGGACAAACCATGGTCTCGTCGAAGGTGACATCGGATGTCTCCATGACTCGGTTAGTGTCAAGGTTAAGTACACGATAAGCTCGAGTGTGAGTGCCATAACCCAAAAACACACCGTCAGAAGAACGAGACTCAAATTTGTCCAAGTTGCCCTTTTTGAGTATAAAACAATGGAAACCAAAAACTCGAAAATAACTCACCTTGGGGAGTTTTCCAAAACGCAACTCATAAGAGGTCTTTTTCAAGAAAGCTCGAAGAAAAATATGATTGGAAATATAGCATGCAGTGTTCATAGCTTTGACCCAATATCGCCTAGGAGTCCTATGCTCATCGAGCATCGTCCTGGCCATCTCTACAAGGGTCCGATTCTTCCTCTCTACAACACCATTCTAAGGGGGTGTGTAGGGGAAGAAAACTGATGCTCTAAACCTAAAGAGTTACAAAACTTCTCAAAATCCGAATTCTTGAATTTGGAACCATTATCACTCCGAATTGCTCGCATAGAGTTCAAAGGGAACTCATTCTGAAGACGCAAAATCAGATTGCGAGCAAAGGAGAAAGTCTCTCGGTTTCTCAGCTGAAAAGAAAACCCACGAATATCTCGAAAAGTCATCAACAACAACAAGTACATACCACTTCCCCCCAACCGAGCTCACCCGAGCCGGACCAACAAGGTCCATGTGCAAAAGCTCTCCAGGGCGCTTAGTCATGACCTGAGTCACTGGATGGTGGGGAGCGGCTACCATCTTCCCATGTCTACAAGAATGGCAAACAAGATCCTCTCCATGGATAACTTGGGCATCCTCGGATTAAGCCAAGTGAACTAAGTCTTGCAAGCAAGTCAAAAGCTCAGGTGACCTAGTCTCCTATGCCACTTCCAAAGATCAGAGGAGGAAGGTCCAGCCAAAAGACAACGAGAAATTCCAAACGACTCCGAGAAATCCGCACGAAAGACTTTTCCAAAGGGCGAAATCACACAAACAAGATTGCCCTGAGGATCCAAAATACGACTGAGATTGCGGTTTAAAAACGAATCTCATAGTCATCATCAAAAAGTTGCGAAACAGAAAGAAGGTTAAAATGCAAGTTAGAAACAAGAGCCACATCGCGCAACACAAAGTGCTCATTAACTCGCACAGACCCACGAGACAGCACCTTACCTTTGCTGTTGTCGCCGAAGGTGATATACTCCTTTCCGCGACCGGACTAAGACTGGAGAACCACTTGGCGTTTCTGGTCATGTGCCTCGAACACCCTGAAATCCCAAAAATCTTGAGATAAATTTTGCAAGCTAGTTGTGTCATGATGAGTCTCTGGTAAAATTTTGAAGTCATTTGGAACAAGTTGATTTTTGAGCTTTATTTTAATTAAGGAATAGTGCCTTTTGTTAATTAAATGTCTAGATTTAATTGAGCACCTTAATGACCTCCAAAAATTATGAAATTTGTTTTGCCATATACTTGTACCCTAATGAACTTGTGTGATTAATTTGGTAATTTTTAGAGCACCTTCATAAAATGACCTTTTTAAATAATTAAGAAAAATAGAAAAGGTGATTAGGTTTAGCGTTGAATGCCCTGTGATGTGACTTTTGGGATTGCTTGATGTTCATAGACCCCTACCCTTTGGTCTATGATGTTTGTGATGCTATGTTTGGTTGATGCTTAGGATAATTATGATAAAGTCTAGTTTAATCAATTTTGCTTAAGGAAGAAATGGTTACCTTTTATGCTCAACCTAGATTTCGATTATGCCTTGCCTAAGAGTAATCTAGAATCAGTGGTATTGTCTTGCACCTTAAGTCCATATCATCATTCTCATGAGCATTCATCATTGCATCCGTATAGTTGACGAAGAAGGCCCTGAAGTTGAGGTAGCCACCGAAGGATCTGTCCCCGAGGCGACCCCGAGCTCCGACACTTATATCTACCCCGAGTCTACTCTTTTGCCATCCAAGGCAAGCCCCGGTGCATTTGACCCTACCTTGCTTTTATAAATGTTTTTCTTTAAATGTTTTGAGTTAAATTATTGCATTAGGTTGATAGGAGTTGAGTGAAATCCTATCTGATGCATTATCTACCTTGACCAATGATACACCCGATACCCGCTTTTCAAAAACTATTTGCAAAATGCTTAGCAATGCTATATGATAGATTTGCAATAAAAATGCCAAGTTCAAAAGTGTGATCACTTTAAGAACATTTATGGGAATTTCTGGTTTACTCCCACTATTGGCTAAGTATCTGATCCGTACTTAGTCAATGGGAAGGAGAGGTTGTCCTAGCGTATGGTGCCGTCATGTTGTAGTCCGGGACTCAACAGTTGACACCGACCGGGACAGGGTTGAAAAAAACTGACAGGACCTGTACTCTTGGGTTAGAGTCCCGAGGTGCTTGTCGCTGGCTGGAAAATTTAGGGACCACCTGTATGGGGGCCTGATTGACTAAGACTTGCAACTATTCACATACTACGGAAAGCTTCGGCTCCGAGGAATCCTTTATTGGACCGACAACCGCGCACTGGGAGTGGAGAGATGGCGGAAGTAGCATGTACCCACGTGGGTTAGAGTCCCGGATTGGAGTGGTGTACTGTACTTCCGGGTGGCGTAGGACCGGGCCCAATCTTGGAGGAATCGTGGTAGACGAGTTGGCATATGCAAGCTTGGGTGCTACATATGCAGTGTGGATAGGGACCCTCAGCTGAGTATTATTTATCCGGATTAACGCTGCTCCTCGGTTATGGAGACTTAGTCACTGACTGTCAACAGGGAGTGGTTCTCAACTAGGTCTGTTTTGGAAAGTAAAATGAATCAAGGATTATGATAAGGAATACCGAATCTTTCAAAATTAAAATAAGGTTTACCAAAAATGTTTTTCTGCAAAATACTTGAACTTGCTTAAGCCTTACCTTGACTACCCTAAGCCTGCATTCCTGAGTCTTCTCCCTTTTCTTTAGTCGGGTAAGTCTTGTTGAGTACCTTTGTACTCAGGGTTCTTTTACCCATGTTGCAGGTATGGCAGATTCCTCAGTATGCCTTGGACCCTGCTGTGTGACTGTTGTTCAGGAAGAGGCCGATGAGGCCGATGAGTGATTATTCACCCTCGGGCTGGGTGATGTATCTTTACCTTTTAGTTGTTGTCGTCTGTTACCCTGCCAACTCTATCTATTTGAACTATGGTCTGTAATAACTTCACTTTAAGTTTATGTTGAACACTGGTTTGTAAAACTATTGTATTTAAGTCTTCCGCTATTTACTCCGATGTTATTTGTCAAAATGTTCAAAAGATTGTAGCTGAATTGTGAGATGATCCTGCGGACATCGGGCACTGATGTAGCCCAGTGGCGAACCCGGTCTTAATCTCTTGGTTGTACGGATCGACTGTCAGTGGTTGATAGTGATCAGTGGGCCATGGGATTAGGGTCATTACGTCACACCACGGCCCCCAGGAAGACGATGTGTCGGGGCCGTGAGTCGTCGTAGAGGCCGCTCTTTGCGGCACAGCAGGTGGAAGAGGTGCTGGGTCATCTATCCCTTCAGCACCTTCTTCTTCATCATCGAAAAGAGGTTCGCCAACCTCATGATCACCTGCACGCTCAAAACGAGAAGAAGGACAAACCATGGTCTCATCGAAGGTGACATCGGATGTCTCCATGACTCGGTTAGTGTCAAGGTTAAGTACACGATAAGCTCGAGTGTGAGTGCCATAACCTAAAAACACACCGTCAGAAGAACGAGACTCAAACTTGTCCAAGTTGCCCTTTTTGAGTATAAAACAATGGCAACCAAAAACCCAAAAATAACTCACCTTGGGCAGTTTTCCAAAACGCAACTCATAAGAAGTCTTTTTCAAGAAAGCTCTCAGAAAAATGCGATTGGAAATATAGCATGCAGTGTTCATAGCTTCGTCCCAATAACGCCTAGGAGTCCTATGCTCATCGAGCATCGTCTTGGCCATCTCTACAAGGGTCCGATTCTTCCTCTCTACAACACCATTCTGAGGGGGTGTGTAGGGGGAAGAAAATTGATGCTCTAAACCCAAAGAGTTACAAAACTTTTCAAAATCCGAATTCTTGAATTCGGAACCATTATCACTCCGAATTGCTCGCATAGAGTTCAAAGGGAACTCATTCTGAAGACGCAAAATCAGATTGCGAGCAAAGGAGAAAGTCTCGGTCTTCTTAGCTAAAAAGAAGACCCACGAATATCTCGAAAAGTCATCAACAACAACGAGCACATACCACTTCCCCCCAAACGAGCTCACCCAAGCCAGACCAACAAGGTCCATGTGTAAAAGCTCTCCAGGGCGCTTAGTCATGACCTGAGTCACTGGATGGTGGGGAGCGGCTACCATCTTCCCATGTCTACAAGAATGGCAAACAAGATCCTTCTCCATGGATAACTTGGGCAATCCTCGGATTAAGCCAAGTGAACTAAGTCTTGCGAGCAAGTCAAAGCTCAGGTGACCTAGTCTCCTATGCCACTTCCAAAGATCAGAGGAGGAAGGTCCAGCCAAAAGACAACGAGAAATTCCAAACGACTCCGAGAAATCCGCACGAAAGACTTTTCCAAAGGGCGAAATCACACATACAAGATTGCCCTGAGGATCCAAAATGCGACTGAGATTCGGTTTAAAACGAATCTCATAGTCATCATCAAAAAGTTGCGAAACAGAAAGAAGATTAAAATGTAAGTTAGAAACAAGAGCAACATTGCGCAACACAAAGTGCTCATTAACTCGCACAGACCCACGAGACAGCACCTTACCTTTGCTGTTGTCGCCAAAGGTGATATACTCCTTTCCGGCGACCGGACTAAGACTGGAGAACCACTTGGCGTTTCCGGTCATGTGCCTCGAACACCCGGAATCCACCAACCAAACGTTCTCCAATCGTTTTACCTACATCAATAAAAAGACATAGGGTGAGCATACGGGCCAACACTGGGGTTAGTGAAGTAAGGGGAATACCAGTGTTGGGCCGGCTGCTCAAAAGAACGGTTAGCAGAAAAAAACATTCCTAGCACGCCTACGGGAGGAGCGATCACCACGTTGAGGAAAACGTGGTCCGCTAAGGTAGGAGCGTCCATCGCGATACTCAAAACGCGGTGGGGGAAAACGCTCAACTACAAAGCCACCGCCACGGGGTCCATAGCCTACAACTGCAGGCTCCCGCCGGGCACGCTCTCTACGAGGCCTACGCCTAGGGACTTGAGGCTCAACACCTCTAGGCCTAGCGTCTCTCCTCGGAGCTCTCTCCTGCCTAGGCCCGGGAACTTGATGTTCTAGACCTCTGGGCCTAGCAGCACGTCTCGGTGCTCTCCTCTGAACATTCGGCACATGTACATCATGGAAAAGATGGTACATGTCCGGGTTGTTCATCTCCCTAGCACGACGCGCCTCTCTCTTGCGCCGAAAGCAGAACTCGCTCAAGTGTCCATCTCTCCCACAATGCTCACAATGGTACCTCACCGCTCTCAAAGGGGGTTGTTGGTACACATGGTTGTGGGTGTGGATCACTTTGCCCTTCTGTGGCAACTCCTCCTGGATAGGTGGCATTGTGTCCAGCTTGTTCTTTAGGTGGTTGGGTTTGGGAGCCCATTGCTGGTTCTTGGGTGGAGCTCTCGGAGGCTCAACAAAGACCCCATCCTTGGTGTTAGGCTTGAGAGGCTCTTTGGGTGGAAGCTTGGTAAGTTTGGGAGTAGTAGTGGAGTTGGGCTTCTCACTCGGATTCAGACCACTCGACTCTCCAATCTTCCCAAAAGCAGAAAGATCAACACCCTGAGCAAAACCTACACCGGGACCTCCAGCAGCTCGCTTGAATTGGGAAATCATCATACCGAGCTGTGGCTCACCACAAGACACCCATGACAAGATGGTCCGAAGGTATGTGTTTTCCTCCTCGGTTTACATCTTGTCATGCTTCACATTGGCAATCTCCATCTCCAAACCCTCGCACAAAGCGCACCTAGTCACACAAGTGCTACCCGAGCTGGCCTCCTCAAGAGACACAATCTTGGCATTCTTCTCTGCCAACTCGGATTGCAAGACAGGACAAGTCTTGCACGCACCCAACAGCATGGGTCTAGCCCAGAGCTCATCCACCTCTCCTACCAACGCAACATACTTACTTCTCAAAGTGAGAAGATCAGTCATGTGCGTGGTGCATGCCTCGCACTCCTCCTCATCTGTGACAACTACGGTGGACTTGACAGAATCAAGTTCCTTCACCGTATCCTCCCACTTCTACCTAAACTCCTTGCACTCTCTAGCGGCACGCCTAAGCAACTTATCTTGACTAAGGAGCGCGGCAGTAAGTTTCTCGACCTCAGCGGAAAGCTCATCGTGGGTCAGAGATACCTGGGAGGTGTCGTCGTCGTCGTCGTTCCGAGGGGAGTTCACCAGCTTGCCGTCGACCTCCTTGCCAAGGGCCATGGTGCAGAGGCCGTCGTCGTCGGCGAAGAAGCAGAGACCGTTCAGCTTGTCCTCGATCCTCTTCTTCTTCTCAGACTCGTCGTCGCTTGAGCAAGCGGAGTCGTCATCCGAGCCGTCGACGTCGCTGAGCGTGGCGAAGAACGCACGCTGCTCAGCCTGGGCCTTCTCCAAGTACTTCTTCTTGATGTACTCCTTGTCGAAGCCGCCCCTCCGCTTGTGCCTCGCGGGGACGTACTTCTCCTTGCGCTTGCCGGAGTCGTACTTGTGCCCATGATCGCCCTTCCCAGATGAATGCTTCTTCTTGGGGCAGTTGGCGATGAAGTGATCGGGGTCGCCGCACTCGTAGCATCCCGAGCGTCCTCCTCCGCGGCAACGGTTCATGCGGTTGTTGTGGAACCACGAGAACCGGTTGACGAGCAAGGCTAGCTCGTCATCCCCCAAAGACTCAAGCTGGTCCACTATGACAGAAAAAAGCGAAGAGAGTGCAAAGACTCCAGAGGGGTTAGCAGAAGAGCCAGAGCCAGAAACC
>VDCT01000416.1:0-42844 GCA_009763385.1 Coix lacryma-jobi var. lacryma-jobi
CGATGAAGAGATGATCATCATCGATGACGACTAGATTCCTTGTGTCTGTACCATCTGCTCACCTAAAGCCTTAGTCTAGGTTTGGGACGTTAGTTGGTCTTCTGTCTAGTCGAGTCTGTATCATGTCTTGTACCTTTCCTTTGTCAGTTAGTAGCTATCTATCGAACTTCTGTATCAGTTATCTACCCTTGCATCAATGAATCTTATCAGTCAGTTTCGTTCAAAAGCAATCTTTGGATGCTAAGTTCCCAAATTCTTAACAGATGCCTGTGAACACCCGCACTGGAGCCGGAAGTTCCGGAGGTGCCAACCTTCCAAACCCTCCACCAGTTCCTGCTACCCTGGCAGATGCCATTGCAGCCTTGGCCGCCGCTGCCAACCTAATGGCTCAGAACCAAGGACAGCAGAATGTTGGTCACCGTGGTCGTCACAACCAAGAGACCACCTACGTGGAGTTCACTGAAACCCGTCCACCGGTTTTCACCAGAGCCGATGAACCCCTCGAAGCTGATGATTGGCTCCGCACCATGGAGCAGAAGTTTGGTCTCATCCGATGCACTGAAATCCAGAAGCCCCGGTTTGCTTCTCAGCAGCTCCGTGGTCCAGCAAGTGCTTGGTATGCCAACCTCTTGGCTGCCCAGCCTGAAGGACACCAGCTGACCTGGGAAGAGTTCCGCACCGCTTTTCGTGCACACCACATCCCATCAGGTCTGATGAAGATGAAGCTTGATCAGTTCCTAGCCCTGCAGCAGAAGGAATCCACAGTGATGCAGTATGTGGGTCAGTTCAACCACCTGAGCCAGTATGCCTCCGACTATGTCAACACGGATGAGAAGAAAGAGATTGTTTCCTTAGGGGTCTGCACCCTAAGATTCGCAGAGGTCTATCCAACAACCTCAACGGATCTTATCATGATGTCGTTGACCGTGCTGTCGCTTTCGAGGAAGTAACCGCCAGTATCAGGAGGAGAAGAAGAAGAAGAAGGCTGGGTCTAGCAGCTTCTCCAGCAACCATAAGCCCCAAGAATCATCTACCACCCCAGCCACCACAAAAACCGTGCCCCATATCCCCATCAGCAAGTGGTCGTTCGTACCGCGGCCACCACCCATAATGCCAACCAGCAAAGTGCCACTCAGCCGAACGCCCCAGGTGTTCGTATCACCACCCCACAAACAGCTTACAACCATCCATGCTACAACTGTGGCCAAGTTGGTCACTGGTCTCGCGATTGCCCAAAACCCAAGAAGAATGCCCAGCATGCACAGAAAGGCCCTGGAGGATCACAGCAGCAGCACCGTGCACCGCAGCAGCACGTCCAGAAGGGCAAGTTTGTCAAGAAGCACGGGCAAGTCTACTTCACCACCGTCAGTAACATCCCAGAAGGAGAGCCCGTCATGCTCGGTAGGTTCCCTGTTGCCAATCATCCTGCAGTCGTCTTGTTCGATTCTGGTGCATCGCATTCCTTCATCAGTCGCACTTTTGTCATCAAGCATGAGTTACCCATGGGGGAGTTAAAAGAAAGTTTCTGTATACTTTCGCCTGGAGGGCGGATAAATACTAAGGAAGTGGTCCGCAGTATACCAGTAATGTTGGGGGAACATGTCCTCTTTCATACCCCATGTAGTACTGCGCAAGCAAGAGATAGGATGTCATATTAGCATGAATTGGATGTGTCAGTATAAAGCCAGTGATAGACATCGAATAGAAGTTGTGAGAGTTGGATATTCCTAACAGCACCTCCAAACTCCTTCTCCAACTTCCTATGCCTCAAAAACCAGCAACCACCCAGTTGAATACCGCCTGTGTCCCGGAAGTCAGGGATATTCCGTGGTCTGTGAGTTCCCTGATGTCTTTCCGAAGATCTACCTGGTCTGCCTCCTGACCGTGATGTTGAGTTTGCCATAGAGCTAAAAGCCCGGGACTGCTCCTATATCCCGCAGAGCTTATCGAATGCTCCCAGAGAGTTGGCAGAGCTGAAGATCCAATTGCAAGAGCTATTGACAAGGGTCTCATTCGCCCAAGTTCATCTCCTTGGGGCTGTCCTGCTATTTTTGTGAAGAAGAAGGACAAAAGTCTTCGTCTGTGCGTTGACTATCGCCCACTCAACGAGGTCACCATCAAAATATAATATCCTGCCCCGCATTGACCTCTTTTTGACCAGTTATCTGGAGCCAGAGTGTTCTCCAAAATTGATCTCAGATCTGGCTACCACCAGATAAAAATCCGTCCAGAAGACATTCCTAAAACAGCTTTCACCACCAGATACGGCCTCTATGAGTATTTGGTCATGTCCTTTGGCTTGACCAATGCCCCCGCTCATTTCATGTATCTCATGAACTCTGTGTTCATGCCAGAGCTCGATAAATTGTAGTCGTGTTCATTGACGACATCCTTGTCTATTCAAGAACTCCTGAAGATCACGCCAAGCATCTTCGAATCGTTCTCTCTCGTCTCAGAGATCACCAGCTGTATGCCAAGTTCAGTAAATGTGAATTCTGGCTAGATCGAATTCAATTCCTTGGTCATGTCCTGTCCGCCGAAGGTGTGTCAGTTGACCCTGAAAAGTGGCAGATATCTTGGATTGGAAGCCACCTACCACTGTCCGCGAAGTTCGCAGCTTCATGGGAATGGCTGGATACTATCGTCGATTCATCCCAGATTTCTCCAGAGTCGCCAAGCCTATCACAGAGTTGTTGAAGAATTCCGTGGATTTCGTTTGGTCACCAGCCTGTGAGCAAGCCTTTCAAGCCTTGAAGAAACTGCTAACTACCTCACCAGTCCTAGCTCAACCAGATATCGAGAAACCCTTTGATGTATACTGTGATGCATCTGGTACTGGTTTGGGCTGTGTTTTGATGCAAGAAGGACGAGTAATCGCTTATGCCTCACGACAGCTTAAGCGACATGAGGAAAACTACCCCACCCATGATCTTGAGCTAGCAGCAGTCGTGCATGCCTTGAAGATTTGGCGTCACTATCTGTTAGGCAGTACTGCAATATGTATACGGATCACAAGAGCCTAAAGTATATCTTCACTCAAGAAGAATTGAATATGAGGAGAGAAGATGGCTTGAGTGATTAAAGATTATGATCTCAAAGTATTACCATCCTGGTAAGGCAAATGTAGTTGCCGATGCCCTCAGTCGCAAGTCATACTGCAACTGTCTGATGACGAAGCCCTATGATCTTCCTTGTGCCATGATCTCGAAAGGATGGGTATCGAAATAATGTCGCAAGGAAGCCTGAACAATGTCAGCATAGAAACAACCATCAAGGATCAAGTCATTGCTGCTCAGAAGGATAACCCTGGAATCAAGCACATCATCGAAAGGGTCCAGACTGGAAAGACTGATTGTTTCAGGATCGATGATGTAGGAGTTGTTTGGTTCAAGAACCGTCTAGTAGTTCCCAAGGTGCCTGAATTGAGACAGTTAATCCTTGATGAAGCACACTTGACCAGATTCTCTATTCACCCCGGCAGCAACAAGATGTACCAAGACTTAAAGCAGAGATTCTGGTGGACTAAAATGAAGGTTGAGATTGCCCGGTATGTCGCTCAGTGTGATACCTGCCAAAGAGTCAAGGCAGTACACATGAAGCCTGGAGAGAATTGCAACCTTTGTCAGTACCCGCTTGGAAATGGGACGACATTAGTATGGATTTTGTCAGTGGACTACCCAAGACCCAGAAAGGTTTGATTCCATTTGGGTAATCGTGGACCGACTCACTAAGCAAGCTCACTTTCTGCCAGTGAAGACCAGTTACACCGTCCCCATGTATGCCACCTTGTACAAGAATCACATAGTGAAACTTCATGGCATACCCAAGACCATTGTCTCTGACCGTGGTACCCAGTTTGTCGCCAAGTTTTGGAAAGCGTTCCATACCTCACTGGAACCAAGCTCTTACATAGCACGGCATATCATCCGCAAACAGATGGACAAACTGAGCGAGTCAACCAAGTGCTGGAGGACATGTTGAGAGCCTGTGTTCTTACCTTCGCAGATACTTGGGATGACTGTTTGCCTTGGCAGAGTTCTCTTATAATAACAGTTACCAAGAGAGCATCAAAATGGCACCCTTTGAAGCACTGTACGGCCGTCGTTGTCGTACACCTCTCAGTTGGTCTGAGCCCGGAGAAAGAGAATTCTTTGGAGTTGACCTGGTCAAGGATATGGAAGAGAAAGTCAAGCAGATACAAGAGAATATGAAGATTGCCCAATCTCGACAGAAGAGTTACGCTGACAAGAGACGTCGACCTCTGAAGTTTCAAGTTGGAGATTATGTATATCTCAAGGTCTCACCAACCAAAGGAGTCACTCGTTTTGGAGTCAAAGGAAAGTTAGCACCCGCTACATTGTCCGTTTGAGATTTTGGAATGTTGTGGCAAGGTAGCTTACAAGCTGAAGTTGCCCGATCATCTCTCCGCTGTCCACAATGTTTTCCATGTCTCCCAACTCAAGAAGTGTCTCAGAGTACCAGAACATGTCGTGGAAGTTGAAGGTGTTGAGCTAGAGCCTGATCTGTCCTACTCAGAATATCCAGTTCGCGTGTTGGACCACAAGGATCGCGTTACCCGAAGAACCACCACCAGATGGTACAAAATCCAGTGGAACCAGCACTCTGAAGAAGAAGCCACCTGGGAATCCGAAGACTTCTTAGCAAAGAACTACCCCGACTTTCTCGAATCTCTGTCCATGTAAGGTTTTGCCTTTATCCCCTCTTTGTCCTTCCTTAAGACGCAGAATCTCGGGGCGAGATTTCTTTTAGGGGGGGAGGCTGTAACACCTCTGGTGTTTAGCATGTAATTAACTTGACATACCATCATATCATCATTAAGCATCTTAATCATGATTTCATGTGTATGCATTTTGCTAAGTGTATCATTTTATGTGAATTACCTCTATTTCAAAAACCCTAATTAGCCCACTTCTCTCTACTAGGGCAAAATGGTAATTTCATCTCTGTGATTAGCTTTGTGTAATTCTTGTTCCTTTGGTGTCTTGTAGTGTTGTTGTGTTGGCCAAAGTTCAAAGATCAGAATTTGATTTCAAATCCCTTTGTGAAACCCTGATTTCCAAATCCTGGATTTTATCCCTCTTTTGTAATTCAAAAATTATTCAAAATTTGGGTTGGCCAAAAAGCAAAGTTGTAGATCTGTCAAAGAGAAACAACTTTGGTATTTACAAATTTTCAAGTTGCAGTACAAAGTTTTGAGTTATTTCAAATTCAATCAAACTCCAGTTTTTGTCCCTTTTCAGTTTTCAAAATGAGTTCAAAAACTAATGAGTTTCTGGAAAAGTGTATAATAGCAAAGTTGTAGGTTTTGATAAAGGAACAACTTTCATGTTTACAGATTTTCAAGTTTCAGTTTGAAATCCAGAGTAATTTTGATTTGAATCAAGTTTGAAAAGTGTCCCCTTTACTGTTTTCAAATTTGTTCAAAAACTATTGGAATTTGAAAATGTTCATATTGACAAAGTTGTAGATCTCATTTTTCTGAACAACTTTGGTGTTTTGAGTTTTTGTCGCACAGTTCAAATTTTGGAAGTAATTTGCAAATTCAGAAACTAGCCAAAAGTCAAACCCTACACCCTACCTGTTCATCTTCTCCGGTAGGGGGGGGGGACCCGGCCATGGCGCCCGCCGGTGCCGCGTGCACCACGCGCCTGGCAGCCGCACGCCCGCCCCCGACCTGTCGCCCGCAACCGCGACATCATACCGCTCCCGCACGCGCCAAGTTGACCCGTGCGCCGTCCCCTACAGCTCCCAGATCGTCGCCGCCGCGTGGCCATCGCCGGCGAGCTCACGCCCAGGCCCCGAGCGCGTCAACCCTGCTGCCAGAGCACAATCGAGTGCGCACGCCTCCGTGAAGCTTACCCGCCTGCCCGTGACACTCTCCGCCCCCGAGCGCGCCTATAAAACCTCCCCGCCGGTGAGCCGAAGCTCTCACCGCCTCCGCCACCGTGGCCAGCCCAGTCCGAACCTCCGCCGCTCAACCAACTAGCTCAACAGCTCCGCCTTGAGCCCGTGCAGCTTCCCCACTCCTCAATTTGGTCTCTACCGTCCCTGGTTGCCCGGCGTAACTCGCCGTTCCCATCTCCGGCGAGAAGCCCGTCGAGGTCGGGATCGTGAAATACTCCCTCTCCGGCCTTGATCATCTCCCTCCGACCTCCGCATCACCTTCCTTACTCCCGTGCGACTCTAACCCCGCCCCTGTGGACTTGTTTGGTGCTCAGGATCATCGGGACGACGATCGCCGCCGTGAGCTTTCCGCCGGCCACCGTCCACCTCCCTCCGTTCATCCCCTTCCCTCGCCGAGCGCTAATCGACTCACCGGTGAGCTCCTGAACCTCTCCATGCCCTCGGTTTCGCGTCGCGAGTGCCCCGCAGTGGCCGCGCGTTGCAGCGCCGCGCGCCGTCGTCCGGCCGCCGGCGAACGGAGGAGAAGACAGTGTTGTTTTTCAATTTTCTCATACATGTGAATAGTGTTCCGATTCATCATCTTTTTTGTGTGATTTTCCTGTGTTGATCCATAAATTCTGAAATTTTGTGGTAGACTCTCATGCTCTGAAGTATTTTATAAAATATGAAACTTGAGTTTTGTGCAAAATTTGAAAATGAAATCTCCCTTTTAATTAATAAATGATGGTTTTTGGATTTTTAGAAAATGATTTATAACTCCCAAATTTTAGATCACTTTTTGTGAGCTAGTTATGCCATGACAAGTCTCTGGTGAAATTTGAAGTCTTTTGAAACAAGTTGATTTTTTGAGCTTTATTATTAAGGATAGTTGCCTTTTGTTAATTAAATGTCTAGATTTATTGAGCACCTTAATGACCTCCAAAAATTATGAAATTTGTTTTGCCATATAGTTGTACTCTAATGAACTTGTGTGATTTATTTGGTAATTTTTGGAGCACCTTCATAAATGACCTTTTTAATAATTAAGAAAATAGAAAAGGTGATTAGAGTTAGCGTTGAATGCCCTGTGAAGTGACTTTTTGGGATTGCTTGATGTTCATAGACCCCTACCCTTGTCTATGATGTTTGTGATGCTAGTTGGTTGATGCTTAGGATGTTATGATAAAGTCTAGTTTAATCAAATTTTGCTTAAGGAAGAAATGGTACTTTTATGCTCAACCTAGATTTAGTTTATGCCTTGCCTTAGAGTAATCTAGTATCAGTGGTTTGTCTTGCACCTTAAGTCCATATCACCTTTCTCATGAGCATTCATCATTGCATCCGTATAGTTGACGAAGAAGGCCCTGAAGTCGAGGTAGCCACCGAAGGATCTGTCCCCGAGGAACCCCGAGCTCCGACCCTATACCTACCCCGAGTCTACTCTTTTTGCCGTCCAAGGCAAGCCCCGGTGCATTTAACCCCTACCTTGCTTTTATAAATGTTTTCTTTTAATATTTTGAGTTAAATTATTGCATTAGGTTGATAGGAGTTGAGTGAAATCCTATCTGATGCATTATCTACCTTGACCAATGATACACCCGATACCTGCTTTTCAAAAACTAGTTGCAAAAATGCTTAGCAATGCTATATGATAGATTTGCAATAAAAATGCCAATTTCAAAGGTGTGATCACTTTAAGAATATTTATGGGAATTTCTGGTTTACTCCCACTATTGGCTAAGTATCTGATCCGTACCTAGTCAATGGGAAGGAGAGGTTGTCCTTGCGTACGGTGCCGTCATGTTGTAGTCCGGGACTCAACAGTTGACACCGACCGGGACAGGGTTGAAAAACTGACAGGACCTGTACTCTTGGGTTAGAGTCCCGAGGTGCTTGTCGCTGGCTGGAAAATTTAGGGACCACCTGTATGGGGGCCTGATTGACTAAGACTTGCAACTATTCACATACTACGGAAAGCTTCGGCTCCGAGGAATCCTTGATTGGACCGACAACCGCGCACTGGGAGTGGAGAGATGGCGGAAGTAGCATGTACCCACGTGGGTTAGAGGCCCGGATTGGAGTGGTGTACTGTACTTCCGGGTGGCGTAGGACCGGGCCCAATCTTGGAGGAATCGTGGTAGACGAGTTGGCATATGCAAGCTTGGGTGCTACATATGCAGTGTGGATAGGGATCCTCAGCTGAGTATTATTTATCCGGATTAACGCTGCTCCTCGGTTATGGAGACTTAGTCACTGACTGTCAACAGGGAGTGGTTCTCAACTAGGTCTGTTTTGAAATGTAAAATGAATCATGAATGATTATGATGGAACAAGGAATACCGAATCTTTCAAAATAAAAATAAGGTTTACCAAAAATGTTTTTCTTTCTGCAAAATACTTGAACTTGCTTAAGCCTCACCTTGACTACCCTAAGCCTGCATTCCTGAGTCTTCTCCCTTTTCTTTAGTCGGGTAAGTCTTGTTGAGTACCTTTGTACTCAGGGTTCTTTTACCCATGTTGCAGGTATGGCAGACTCCTCAGTATGCCTCGGACCCTGCTGTGTGACTGTTGTTCAGGAAGAGGCCGATGAGGCCGATGAGTGATTATTCACCCTCGGGCTGGGTGATGTATCTTTATCTTTTAGTTGTTGTCATCTGCTACCCTGCCAACTCTATTTGAACTATGGTCTGTAATATATTTCACTTTAAGTTTATGTTGAACACTGGTTTGTAAACTATTGTTATTTAAGTCTTCCGCTATTTACTCCGATGTTATTTTGTCAAAATGTTCAAGAGATTGTAACTGAATTGTGAGCTGATCCTGCGGACATCGGGCACTGATGTAGCCCAGTGGCGAACCGGTCTTAAATCTCTTGGCTGTACGGATCGACTGTCAGTGGTTGATAGTGATCAGTGGGCCATGGGATTGGGGTCGTTACGTCACCTCATAATGCGCTTGACCGCCTGACGGTGAGAGGTGCGCGGCGACGACTGAAATCGCGCGCAAGACACACCGCGAACTGAATGTCCGGGCGTCTCGCCGTCAGGTACAGCAGCGACCCGATCATACTCCGGTACTCCTTCTGGTCCACAGCTTCTCCATCCTTGTCCGCATCCAGGGCTGTCGTGGTCGACATGGGTGTTGGAAGAGGCTTGGCCTCACCCATATCGAATTTCTTCAGAAGTCTCTGGTATACATGCCCTGGTGCACAAACGTCCCCTTCGGGATTGCTTGATTTGCAACCGAGGAAAAACGTCAACTCGCCCATCATGCTCATCTCGAACTCCCTGCTCATAGTATCTGCAAACTTGGCAACCAAAGCGTGAGAAGAACCACCGAAAATGATATCATTCACGTAAATTTGGACCAAGAGAGTATCAGTGTCCTTGCTTGAGGAGAAAGAGCGTTTTATCTACACATCCCATCTTAAAACCTTAGCAAGCAAAAAGGTTTTCAACCTATCATACCAGGCTCTAGGGGCTTGTTTCAAACCATACAAAGCTTTGTGAAGTTTAAAAACATGGTTTGGAAACTTGGGATTTTCGAAACCGGGAGGTTGCCTAACATACACCTCCTCTTCTATGTAGCCGTTTAAAAAGGCACTCCTGACATCCATTTGAAAAAGTTTGAAACCTTTGGATGCAGCAAAAGCCAAGAGTATCCTAATAGCCTCCAATGAGCTACAGGAGCAAAGTCTCCTCATAGTCTATCCCCTCCTTCTGACTATACCCCTGGGCTCAAGTCTGGCCTTGTTTCTCTCACAACATGGCCATCTTCTCTCTGTTTGTTTTTGAAAACCCATTTTGTCCCAATTGGGTGACACTCAGAGGGAGGAGAACTGGAACCCAAACCTGATTTCTCTCAAATTTTCTAACTCCTCATGCATGGCATTGACCCAATCCGGATCGTCAAAGCGTGTCCAACATCTCGGGGTTCAAAATCAGCAACAAATGCAGAATGAGCAAAGTGAGAGATTTGCCTAGACCGAGTGACACGATCGTTGATGTCACCGATCATCTGTTGAGGCGGGTGTTGGCGCTGATGTGTCGTGGCGCCTCCCGAGCCGAAGTGGCCTCCCCCTCAACAGCAGTTGGTGCCTCCCCGGGTACAAAAGGTACCGCTCGAGTGGCGGATCCCACGGCCCCCAAGAAGAAGTGTCGGGCCGTGAGTCGTGGTAGAAGCCGCTCCTTGCGGCACAGCAGGTGGAGGGGGTGCTGGATCATCCATACCTTCAGCACCCTCGTCCTCGTCATCAAAAAGAGGTTCTCCAACTTCATGATCACCTGCACGCTCAAAACGAGAAGAAGGACAAACCATGGTCTCGTCGAAGGTGACATCGGATGTCTCCATGACTCGGTTAGTGTCAAGGTTAAGTACACGATAAGCACGAGTATGAGCGCCATAACCCAAAAACACACCGTCAGAAGAACGAGACTCAAACTTGTCCAAGTTGCCCTTTTTGAGTATAACAATGGCAACCGAAAACTCTAAAATAACTCACCTTGGGGAGTTTTCCAAAACACAACTCATAAGAGTCTTTTTCAAGAAAGCTCGAAGAAAATGTGATTGGAAATATAGCATGCAGTGCTCATAGCTTCGGCCCAATATCGCCTAGGAGTCCTATGCTCATCGAGCATCGTCCTGGCCATCTCTACAAGGGTCTGATTCTTCCTTTCTACAACACCATTCTGAGGCGGTGTGTAGGAGAAGAAAACTGATGCTCCAAACCCAAAGAGTTACAAAACTTCTCAAAATCCGAATTCTTAATTTGGAACCATTATCACTCCTAATAGCTCGCATCGAGTTCAAAGGGAACTCGTTCTGAAGACGCAAAATAAGATTGCGAGCAAAGGAGAAAGTCTCAGTTTTCTCAGCTAAAAAGAAAACCCACGAATATCTCGAAAAGTCGTCAACAACAACAAGCACATACCACTTCCCCCCAACCGAGCTCACCCGAGCCGGACCAACAAGGTCCATATGCAAAAGCTCTCCAGGGCGCTTAGTCATGACCTGAGTCACTGGATGGTGGGGAGCGGCAACCATCTTCCCATGTCTACAAGAATGGCAAACAAGATCCTTCTCCATGGATAACTTGGGCAATCCTCGGATTAGGCCAAGTGAACTAAGTCTTGCAAGCAAGTCGAAGCTCAAATGTCCTAGTCTCCTATGCCACTTCCAAAGATCAGAGGAGGAAGGTCCAGCCACAAGACAACGAGAAATGCCAAAAGACTCCGAGAAATCCGCACGAAAGACTTTTCCAAAGGGCAAAATCCCACAAACAAGATTGCCCTGAGGATCCAAAATACGACTGAGATTCGGTTTAAAACGAATCTCATAGTAATCATCGAAAAGTTGCGAAACAGAAAGAAGGTTAAAATGCAAGTTAGAAACAAGAGCAACATCGCACAACACAAAGTGCTCATTAACTCGCACCGACCCACGAGACATCACCTTACCTTTGCTATTGTCACCGAAGGTGATAAACTCCTTTCCGGCGACCGGACTAAGACTGGAGAACCACTTGGCATTTCTGGTCATGTGCCTCGAACACCCGGAATCCACCAACCAAACTTTCTCCAATCGTTTTACCTACATCAATAAAAAGACATAGGGTGAGCATACGGGCCAACACTGGGGTTAGTGAAGTAGGAAAGTACCAGTGTTGGGCCGGCTGCTCAAAAGAACGGTTAGCAGAAAAACCATTCCTAGCACGCCTACGAGAAGAGCGATCACCACGCTGAGGAAAACGTGGTCCGCTAAGGGAAGAGCGTCCATCGCGATACTCAAAACGCGGTGGAGGGAAACGCTCAACAAAGCCTCCGCCACGGGGTCCATAGCTCACAACTGCAGGCTCCCACCGGGCTCGACCTCCACGCGGCCTAGGCCTAGAACTTGAGGTTTTGGACCTCTAGGCCTAGCAGCACGCCTCTGAACGTTCGGCACATGTACATCATGGAAAGGATGGTACATGTCCGGATTGTTCATCTCCCTTGCACGGTGCGCCTCTCTCTTGCGCCGAAAGCAAAACTCACTCAAGTGTCCATCTCTCCCACAATGCTCACAATGGTACCTCCTCACCGCTCTCATAGGGGGTTGTTGGTACTCACGGTAGTGGGTGTGGATCACTTTGCCCTTCTGTGGCATAAGCTCCTCCTGAATGGTGGCATGGTGTCAAGCTTGTTCTTGAAGTGGTTTGGTTTTGGAGCCCATGATTGTTTCTTTGGTGGAGCTCTCGGAGGTTCAACAAAGACCCCATCCTTGGTGTTAGGCTTGAGAGGCTCTTTGGGTGGAATCTTGGTAAGCTTGGGAGTAGTGGTGGAGTTGGGCTTCTCACATGGGTCAAGACCACTCGACTCTCCAATCTTCCCAAAAGATGAAACATCACACCTGGAGCAAAACCTACACCTGGACCTCCAGCAGCTCGCTTGAATTGGGAGATCATCATCCCAAGCTGTGGCTCACCACTAGACACCCATGACAAGATGGTCCGAAGGTATGTGTTTTCCTCCTCGTTTGCATCTTGTCATGCTTCACATTGGCTATCTCCATCTCCAAACCCTCACAAAGAACACACCTAGCCACACATGTGCTACCTGAGTTGGCCTCTTCAAGAGACACAATCTTGGCATTCTTCTCTGCCAACTCAGATTGCAAGCCTGCACAGGACTTGCACGCACCCAACAGCGAGGATCTAGCCTTCAGCTCATCCACCTCTCCTACCAACGCAACATACTTACCTCTCAAAGTGAGAAGGTCAGTCATGTGCGTGGTGCACATCTCACACTCTCCTCCTCACTGTGACAACTACGGTGGACTTGACAGATTCAAGTTCCTTCACCGTATCCTCCCACTTCTGCCTAAACTCCTTGCGCTCTCTAGCAGCACGCCTAAGCAACTTATCCTGACTAAGGAGCATGGCAGTAAGTTTCTCGACCTCAGCAGAAAGCTCGTCGGGGTCTGAGATACCTGGGAGGTGTCGTCGTCGTCGTTCCGAGGAGTGTTCTCCAGCTCGCCTCCAGCTCGCCATCGACCTCCTTGCCGAGGGCCATGGTGCAGAAGCCCTCGTCGTCGGCGAAGAAGCAGAGGCCGTTCAGCTTGTCCTCGATCCTCTTCTTCTTCTCGGACTCGTCGTCGCTGGAGGCAGCGGAGTCGTCATCCGAGTCGTCGACGTCGCTGAGCGTGGCGAAGAAAGCACGCTGCTCTCCGCCTGGGCCTTCTCCAAGTACTTCGTCTTGATGTACTCCTTGTCGAAGCCACCCTTCCGCTTGTGCTTCGCGGGGACGTACTTCTCCTTGCGCTTGCCGGAGTCGTACTTGTGCCCATGATCCGCCTTGCCGAAGTCTACTTGTTCTTCTTTGGGCAATTGGCGATGAAGTGGTTGGGGTCGCCGCACTCAAAGCATCCTGAGCGTCCTCCTCCGCGGTGACGGTTCATGCGGTTGTTGTGGAACCGCGAGAACCGGTTGGCGAGCATAGCCAGCTCGTCATCCCCCATGAACTCAAGCTGCTCCTCTGTGACAGAAAGAAGTGAAGACAAAGCAAAGCCTCCAGAGGAGTTAGTAGAAGAGCCAGAAAGCAAAGCCATCGACGGGCCAGAAGGATTTTCATAAGAAGCCCTCGCCATGGCATCGATCTCACTGGACTTGAGCTTACTAAAGAGCTCGTCGCACGTGAGGGTCTCATAGTTAGGCGATTCGATGATCGCCTGAACCTTGGAATCCCACACCGACCGATCGAGAGTATGCAAAAGCTTCAAAGCTCTCTCATGATCGTCGAAAGGCAACAGCTCCTTGTTAGCCCTCATCCTGTTGACAATCACCTGAAAGCGAGCGAATAAACTCTCTATGCTCTCGCCAGGCATATGTCGAAAGTTCTCGTCTCTCTCTTGTGCGACTCGTAGAGACGGGTTTTGACTTGAGAGGTTCCCTCATGGAAACGCATGAGGGATGCCCAAATCTCCCGAGCCGTAGCGAGGTGAGAAACGCGATCAAACTCAGTCATGCTCAAACATGAGAAAAGACCATTACGGGCTCGGCTATTGGCATCGTGATCATCGATCTGACGCTGAGTCACACGAGCAGCCAAGACCACGTAATCGGCAGAGTTGCAAATATCCCAAATGGAAGCACCCATACTCTGCAGAAAGGCCGACATGCGTATCTTCCAATACGCATAGTTCGTCCCATCGAAAAACGGCGGTTTGCCCACGCCGCGATCCATGTCGCCTTCTGTGGATCTGGAACCGGCTAAGGTGGAAGATCCTTAACCCGCTCTGATACCAATTGAAGGACAGAAAGTGCTACCAGAAAGCGACCAGAGGGGGGTGAATGGGAGCTTCAAATTTTCTTTTGAAACTTGTTGCCTCTGTCCCAAGAAACAACCCAAGAGAACCTAGAGCTGAGCTTGCAAGTGTCCATGACCCTAGATGTAGGGTGGATGCTTCCTAGAACACAGCGGGACACAACACAACTCTAGAAACCCAACGCAAAAGACGGAAACCAAATGCGACCGAACGTGCGAACCGCAACGAAACAGCACAAACTGCACTTGACCGGATTCTGACTGCGTCCGGTCAGTGAGCACCGGACGCGTCCGATCAAGCAGAACCTAATTTGGAGCTTACTGGAAGTGACCGGACTCTCTGGGATGAAGTGTCCGATCGAAGTGCCCAGCATCCGGTCAGAAAAGGACACACAATGAACAGTGTCACGAGCGAGTCCGGTCACGACTAAAGAGTGTCCGGTCATCAGCAGAGAAGCTGCGCATGACGTTCAACCAACCGCGACGCGTCCGGTCTGCCCGAAGCGTGCGTCCGGTCACCCCGACTGCACACTGTTCGTTCACCAATTCGACTCAATCTTACCCAAAACAAATCCTCTAGGGATCAAACTTGGTGAGAGGAGTCACAAGGAGGATAGTGAGCTATCTCTAAGAGATCATGGCTCGAACCTATCTCCAAATCGATGAATCGAAAATATTCGGGGAAGGGAGAAAACTCGACCCGAAATGAAAATCAACCGATCTACTAGCTCGTGAGGTTAGAGATGAATTCCTTCGGTGGAAAGAAGTGCCTCACGATCTAGAACAACTTGGTTCAAACGGATTTGCAAGAGATGCACCGAACAAAGAGATTGATCGACGGAAAAAAATGTGGAGAAAAGGATTCCGCGAAGAACACGAACAAAACGCGAATCACAACCACGAATTTGCAACCGTGTGGCTACCACACGCTACAATAGTGAGATTACGGTCTCACTTCTTCAAAATCTCACGAACACAGAGGTATGGTTCTCTTCTCTGTGGATCTCAGTTCACTATACAGCAGGGGAGAGAGAGCAGGAAAACCTAGAAGGAAAAATAGCAAATGATTGAGATGAAATGGGAGGAGGGTGTCTCCCTCTACTTATCCTAATTTCTAATTCCTACTCTACCCCTCAACTAATTACAGAGCGAACCAGCTAAACCCTAGGGTTATTCTGGACCAACTCGGGTAGGTGGTGATCCGACGGCCACGCCCGCACAACTGGTAGCGTTGCCTCGACGCAACCTCACCGATCGCCGCCACGTGCCTCCACCGCTCTGCTTGTCCTTTTCCTAGACGTCGCACCCCCGGTTTTGTGGCCTAAACCGGGAAACCAGCCTTCGCAGCCAACCCCCGGTTTTGAGGCCCAAACCGGGAAACCAGCCATCCAAGGCCTGAGTTTTGAGGCCCAAACTCAGCAAACCCGCAGCACCCAGGTTTTGAGGCCCAAACCTGGAAACCGTCCTCAGCCCGAGTTTTGTGGCCAAACTCGGAAACCGTCCGCACCCGATGGTTTTTTTTTCTCTGGCACTACCACCAAACTGAAGCTGAAGAGGGGATGCACCGCCCGTGCACCCCGTCCACCGGCACATGTCCCCAAGTCCTCGACTCAGGCAACACATGACCGCAAGTCTTCGCTCGTCGCTGTCCCAGGCTGTCAGCCACCACAGCTGATCCTTGGGCCACCGGTCCCTCAGTCTAAGCCTCACGTCCGCCCTTCGCCACTCTCGGTCCATCGACACGGCACGTCTCTACTTGACCTTCACCTTGCCTCTGATCACTGGATCCGTGCTCGACACCTGCACAACACAAGCCAAAGAACATGCGCATCATCCCAGTTGACAATCACTCATCACTCAGAGACTCGGCATACACCCATGTATCCGCAGCGGTGAGGGCGGACGTGAGGCTTGACCGATGGACCGGGAGGCCGGAGGACTAGCTGTGGTAGCTGGCACTTGGCATCAGCGAGCAGGAGCACATTGGGATGTGTGATGTATCGGCCGAGTCGGGAGGAAGATGATGGCGTCGTGGCACTTGGCGGGAGTTCGGACACGGCTTGAGTGAGGCGCAAGTGCCGTCGGCCGAGTTAAGGAGGAAGGCGAAGGCGTTGTGCCGGCGTGGAGGCTGGACATGCATCGGCATCGGTGCCAGTGGTCGGGGTGTGCAAACCACATCCCGTCTACGACGCGGGTTTGGTAGTTGAGCCTCGAAAACTACCCTCGACGGTTTTCTGAGTTTGGGCCTCAAAACTCGGGGTGGCCGGTTTCTGAGTTTGGGCCTTGTTGACACTAATTAACTCTTATTATTTAAGGTCATTTAAGCATGAAAATGGATGGATATGTAAACTCCACCTTAGTATAGGGATTAAGACTAATGAATTCCACGAGTTTTGGTGAATTGTGAATCCGCAGGGACCCAATCAGGAAACAACCCTCAATTCCTTCCCCTAGAAGGAAACCGACGGGAGATAATGCATTCGCCAAGTCAGGAATCTTCGAGAAGACTCCAGAGATCACGTAGAAACACCATGCGAAAGGGCACCACAGGAGGCTTACCTGTGGGACCGACCGGTCCCACAGGACCCACCGGTGGGTCGGCCACGGAGGCCCCGCGCTTTCCCGTCTTCTGCAAGCTACTTCCACCGCCTTTGAGGATCAATCTCAGCCCTACGTGAAGTCGGTTTGATCTAACGGTCGTGGTTGATCCCTCAGGGCTATATAAACAGACCCCCAGGCCCCAGGTCGGACAGAAGGTCCCTCTTCAGAAGACTACGCTTCAACTAGAAACCCTAGAAGAGACTTCAGGAGTTAGCTTTCAAGTAGAAGACTAGATACCCCTCTAGTAGGATTAGAACCTAGTCTTATTTAGAACTAGAAGAGAGAGAGAGAGGAAGAGATCAAGAGGAAGCTCTGGCCTATCGGATCAACTTCTTCATCTTGTACCTGTGGATTCAAGTTCTTCATTGACTTGCTTCAACGATTGTTTCGGTAATCGACATCTATATTTAAGTTTGAGCTATTGTTCTTATTGTTCTTAAGGTTTATGACTCTCTTTTGAGTACTTTAATTCTAGTCGCTCTAGAGTTAGAGTAGTTGGATAGTATAAGCGTGGTGCTTAGACTTGATAGCTCATATTTACCTCCTATAACGCCGGTAGTAGTGGTTGTTCGCAAGGGTGACTCTTATAGCCTTGTTGATTCTTCTATAGTCCACTTACCCGTGTGTAGGATCGGTAGGATTATACTTTTGCATAAAAGAATCATACTCTGTTGTGACCTTTTATGGCAACTTCCCCATTAAGAATAATAAACATATCACTCTTAAGTTGGGTTTAGACAACCTTAGTGATCCCCTCTATACTTTTAGCTTCTCCGTCCTTGTTAGTTACTCAGGGGTTATACACTTGAGACTCATCGCTATCTGTTCCTTTGGGTTCGATATTAAAAACTGGGTTACTCTGTGAAGTGCTACATCGGTAGATTTTATCTGTGCGCTTGCGGATAAAGTAGAGTGTGCATTAATTTATACCAACAAGCCTCAAAACTTGGGGTGGACGGTTTTCCAGGTTTGGGCCTCAAAACCTGGGCTGGTGGGTTTCTGAGTTTGGGCCACAAAACTTAGCCGAGGACACAGGTTTCCCGGATTTGGCCTCAAAACTGGGGGGTCCAAAAGGAACGGTCGACGCGTGGCGGCGCCGAGAGGCTTGCGTTGCGGTGAAGCTATCGGTGAGGAAGGCACGGCGGTCGACGGCACGTGGCGGCATCCCGGAGCTTGCGTCGAGGCTAAGCGAAAGATGAGGAAGGCACGTGGCCGTCGGATCAAGACCTGACGGAGTTGGACAGGAATACCCTTAGGGTTAGCCTATTCGCTCTATGTATCTAGGGGTAGAAGGGGAATAAGTGTATCAGACTATAAATAGAGAGGCAGCCCCTTCTCTCATTCGATCCTTGCAGCATTTCATTCTCTTAGCCCTCGCTAGGTTTTCTTCCACCTGCTGCCTGTGATCCGCAGAGAGCAAGACAACACCTCTGTGTACATGTGATTTTGAGGAAACGGGACCGTAATCCAGTTGTCTCCTCGTGGGGACGAGTTCCGGCTAAAATCGTGATCGATTCGCGTTTTGGTGTTGTGTTCTTCGCGTTTCGGTTTTTGCCTTCTCGGAGATTTGCCTCGGTCTCCCTCTCCGAGAGATGGTTTTCGATTTCACTTGAACTAGATCGTGCTAGGACGTGAGCTCTTCCTTACCACCGAAGGAATTTCCCCTTAACCTCACGAGCTAGCAGATCGGGCTGATTTTGATTTGAATCGGTTTTCTGCCCCTTTCCCCCCCCGAATTTCTGTGATTCACCGATTTGGAGTTAGGTTTGAGCCATGATCTCCTAGGAGTAGCTTACTGACCTCCTTGTGACTCCCCTCACCAAATTGTAGCCTTAGTGCTTTCGATTTGAGGGAGATCGAGTTGAATCGGTGGACGAACTGGGCAGTTTCGGGGTGACCGGACGCATGTCATTTTGTGATCGGACGCTCACCAATGAGTTTGGTCGTTGAAGGTTCTTCTGTTCAGTTTTTCACAGACCTGACCGGACGCACTCGTATACGTGTGACCGGACGCACAGCTGGCACTATTCACTGTTTGAGTGTTGACCGGACGTTGGCTTGTGTGTTGACCAGACGCACTCTCCCTCAGAGTCCGGTCCAACACAGAGAGGTCTCAGAGGGGATTTTTCTTGACCGGACGCGTCCGGTCCCTACTGATCGGACCTGCAGTGAGTCCGGTCAGTGCAATCAGCACGTTTTCGTCTGCAGTTTCTTTGGTGTCCGTCCGACTTGCGATCCGTCTTTTGTGTGAGTCTTCTTGTGGTGTCTCGCTGTGTTCTTGTGGAACATCCACCCTATCACTTGGGTCATGGACATCACGTGTGTCGGTTTTGCTTTTGGGGTGATTTTCTAGGACAAGGGCTGTCTATTTCTCGAGAAGAAATTTGAGGCTCCCATTCATCCCCCTCTGGTCGCCAATTCGGTCCTTCAAATACCTCAAAAAATCATCCACGATCACTAGAACTTACCACTTCCCACCTGCTGAGACCTGAGCTGGACCAACAGTGTCCATGTGTAAGAGCTCGCCGGGTCACTTGGTCATCACCTGATTCACAGGTGGATGACAAGCAGCAACCATCTTCCCGTGACGACAAGGGTGACAAACAAGGTCCTTCTGAAACTTAAGCTTGGGCAATCCTTGAATTAGGCCAAGTGAGCTAAGCCTTGCAAGCAAGTCAAAACTCAAGTGACCAAGTCTCCTATGCCACTTCCACAAATCAGAAGAAGGACCGCCACCAAACATCTAGAAGAGCCGAAAGAGCGAGAAAAATCGGCTCGGAAGACACGGCCAAAGGGGACAATCCAACAAACAAGATTGCCTTGAGAATCCAAAACTCTACTCAAACTAGTCTTAAAGTGCACTTCGTAACCGTCCGTCCTCAAGAAGTTGCAAAAACAGAAAGCAAATTGAAGTGCAAATTCGAAACTAAAGCAACATCCTTGAGAACAAAATTCTCGTTAAATCGAATCGACCCACGAGAAACATCCTTACCTCTACCACTATCCCCGAATGTGATATACTCCTTGTGGATCACGGGGTTCAGGCTGGAGAACCATTCCTTATTTCCGGTCATGTGGCGCGAACACCCGGAATCCATGAGCCACATGTTCTCCAGCTGAAGTTCCTGCGTCAATAGAAAGGCAGGAAATGAGCGTATGTCACAACACTAGGGTTAGTATATGCTGAGAAAGATACCAGTGCTGTGTGTCATAGGTCTGGACAAACCCTGATCCTCGGACAGTCCGCCGCCAAGGGCCAGACAGTCCGCGACTGCCCAGAATGCCCAAAAATAGCTCGGGACAAAACCAAAATCGATTCGATCTCCACCAAATCGAACGGGGCTTCAACCAAACTTCTCCCCAAGTGTTCCTCTACGTGTTGGAGAGCTAATCCTAGGAAATCATCGCTCCAAACCAACTCAATCATGAGAAATATGAAGAACACTAGAAAAGGGGGAAGAACGAAGAACGAACACAATGTCAGCCCGATCTATGTGCTCGAGAGGTTTGGGAAGAAATCCTTCGGTGGAAAGATGACTCTCTCGTCCTAGCACAAAGTGATTCAAACGAAATCGAAAACCATCCCTCGGATAAGAAGAATGAGGCAAATCACCAAGGAGGCAAAGAATGAAACACCAAGAACACAAGACAAAACGTGAATTCGATCTCGATTTCAGCCAGAACTCGTCCCCACGAGTAGACAACGGGATTACGGTCCCGTTTCCTCAAAATCATCACCAAGTACACAGAGGTATTGTAATACCACTCTGCGGATCACAAGCAGATAGAGGGAGGAAAACCTAATAGAGTCTGCGAGAATGAAATGCTGCCAGAATGAATTGGATGGAGGGTTGCCATCTCTATTTATAGCCTAATGCAATTATTCCCCTTCTACCCCTAGATACATAGAGCGAACAGACTAACCCTAGGGGTTTCCAGTCAACTCCATCAGTCTTCATCCACGACCAAACGCCTTCCTCATCCTTCGCTTTCGCCTCGACGCAAGCTCCAGGATGCCGCCACGTGTCGTCCCGTCGACGCCGCGCCTTCCTCATCGATAGCTTCGTCGCAACGCAAGCCTCTTGGTGCCGCCACCGTCGACCGTTTCCATAGGAACCTCCCCCGGTTTGAGGCCAAACAGGGAACCTATCCTCGCTGATTTTGTGGCCCAAACTCAGAACCCTGCCCAGCCCAGGTTTTGAGGCCAAACCTGAGACCGTCCACTCCGAGTTTTTGATGGCCCAACTCGGAAACTTTGCCACCAAGTTTTGAGGCCCAAACTCAGAAACCGTCGAGGGAGTTTTTCGAGGCTCAACTACCAAACCTGTGCCATAGACGAGTCGTTCTCACACCACCACCACAGCACCGATGCATGCATGTCCAGCCTTCACGTCGGGCACAACGCCTTCGCCTTCCTCCTTGACTTGGACGCACTTCGCCCACCCGCAAGCCCGTGTTCGACCTCCCGCCAGGTGCCACGACGCCATCGTCTTCTTCTGACTCGGTCGATGCCATCCACATCACCATGTGCTCCTTCTCGTCTCGTCGAGCCAAGTGTCAGCTACACAGCTGGTCCTCTGGCCTCTCGGCGTCCATCGGTCCAAGCCTCACACCTCCTTCACCGCTCCCGGTCCATCGGCACAGCCGTCTCTACTTGACCTTCACTTCCTCATTGACCACTGTCTCCGAGCCCCACACCTGCACAACACACAGCCAAGAGACACATTTGCCACTCACCCCTACCGTGTGTCCTTTTGACCTGATCGCTCATCACTCAGGAAGGAACCAAATGAACCCAATGCTCATCTCAACCTTGTGTTCGCATCCCAGGTGCCGCCTCCCTCTCCTACGCCATCGCACCAAACGCATCTCTCGATTGTCCTGACCGAGCCCGACCACCACGACTGGATCACAACCTCCCATCGGCGACCGACCGAGCTCCACACTCGTCCCCCTCTCTACTACTTGCTGCCTAGTGGCACGCCTCCTCCACACTCACCTCTCCCACTAATAGCGTCGTCGCAGTGGCTCCGTGTTGCCACAGTGCCACCATCACCACAGAGCCGCCGCCAACAATCCCCTTAAGCTGAACCGCCTCTGACCACAAAAGTCCCTGGGGTGAGCTCGCCTTCACCTCCTCTATCTCCCTATGCCCTTGACTCGGCTAATTGTGGCCATAGGTCGTTTTTTTTTTGTGCATGTCGGCGAGCCCTCCGCGCCGTCGGCGGACCGTCGCGCTCGACAGTATCCGGTCGGTCGTTCCCCTCTCTCCCCCTCCTGTTTTTTCCAGTTGTCCATCGTGAAATCAACACACAAGATTAGAAGGTTCTTTCACCAAAGTTTTGCTAAAGAGCCCCTGGTCTCTTTAGAATAGAATTTTGTCCTACCTAGTCGTTTTAAAATTCTGAATTCTGATTTTTTTTAATTCAAAAATATTTTGTCCAATTTAGTTTTGCCACTGCATTCAAATGCCTATAAATCCAAGTTTTTAGCTTGTTTTGGTCCGTTCAACTTGCGTTATTCACTATAAAATTCTCTATGTAGTGATACTACTGTTCAACATGTTTTATGTAACTAAATTTTGAAATGTTTTTTGTTTAGACTAAACTCACTTTCTCTAATGAAAATCTCATTTGAATCATAATTTTATCGTTTTAAACACGAATTCAGTGATTCACGTGCCTATGTGTTGTAGCGACGTGTAGAAGTTTTACAATCTTCTCAACATGTTTTTCCCTTGTTGGTGTACTATTCTAATTATATCTCTTGTTTGCTATGCATGATTGGCTCCGTGTGACTGTATGTTGTTGTATTGAAATTGATGTATAGCCTCAGTGACTAGTGCCTCAGTGAGCAAATCAGTATTTTGATGACTAGAACCAACAGGAAAATTTTCAGCAAGACAAGTATAGCATAGGATCATTCTTGTTACCTATTCATTAATTATCACTTAATTACATATATATTGCATGTGTCTACTTGGTTGATATTGAGTATCTCTTAGTCTTTGTACCTGACATCTTGTCACATATGGGATATGTATTCCGTAGTAAGATGCGAGTGCTCAAATTAAATCATGATCTTGTACTTAATTAATAATATATGCAATAATGTAAAACATGTTTTTTGTAACAGGCAATTAAAGGGGGTTGTGGTATTGGCTACTTTTCAAGCACTCCAATACAACCATGGGTGCTATATGGCACTAGCTTTTGTTTTGTAGGACCTTTCATAGATTATTAGTTGTTAATAAAAGGTGCAAAAGGAGTTTGCCACGATAAGGATAGTGCAGCCTTTGTTTCTAAGTGTATTGTTGCGCGTGTTTGCCATATCGAAAGTGGGCTCTGCCTACTGAAGAAACCTATAGCAGCCGCTAATTTGTTAGACAAAACTTTGAAAGACTTCATAGTGAACCCTGCTGACCTTCCTTGGAAGTGGGTCAAGAAGCTAGCTAGCTCAGGCAAAAGGAAAAAATCATGACTCATGGGTAAAGATATACAACCTCTGTATACTGTTAAAAACTGATATATCAGACATTGTCATGGACATGAGCGGCCTTGAGATCCTTGTTGAATAGATGAATATTGTTGATACCTATTATTTATGATTATTAACACAATTCATTCCAATTGATGATGCCCCTATTTATAGAGTCCATGCTAGTTATGGGAGCCCAAGAAATTGTAAGCAATAACATGAAAAAAGCATGTTCAAACAAACATATCATAGTCATTTAATTTGTCTACTAATTTTATCATTTGTTGATGTTCTCTTCGACAATTCTAAAAATAACTCAAATGCCTAGTGGAAGCAATAGTGCCACACACTGAAGCAACATCAACTTTTCCACTTTGCCATTGGTGAACAATTCAAAAACGAAGGCCTTTTAGCCTCACGGCGAGGCCGAGGTATCAGCTAACGAGGACCACATCGCTTGATGCTGCCACCAGGTGTGCCAACCCCTTCCTGCTGTGCGGAACCAGAACTCAACCCTAATTAAGCTAATTAATTGGATTATTTGTATTTGGATCTAATATAATTACATTTGTCCTTTCAATGATTAGCACACACATGTCCTTTACTGGATCTCACAGTTATGTGTGCTTCGCACTGAATGTTTCTTGCCCTTCTGCTCTTCATCCTCTCCACCTTGATTATCGTAGTCAATATCTACAGCCTAAACCAGTCCTCTTTTCAGGAGCTCGTCAAATTAATAACCCAGAGCCCACTGCAAGTTCTTTCCTTTAGTGGGTGATAGATTAATCATGTGCTATTTTAATCATGCTTGTGTGTTCAAGAGGAAAATATTGATCATATATATACCGTGAACGTGCTACACTTGTCATCAGTTAGAAATCACTGGATTATGCAATGCATTGGTGCACTGAGCATTACCATCCTCCTTTCAGTAGTTAGAAATCACCTTGCTCCAGCTGGTGCCATCTTTATTCAGTCGCATATCTATTCTACCTAACCGCTTTGTGGACTACTGAGCGCTTTCACTGATTACGTACGCTATCTGCCAAGGCCAATGAGAAGCCAGACCAAATGATAAGGTCATAGCTTTGTTGAGTGTTGTGGCCCTCAGGTAGTCAGGTTACCTGTGGCTCAACCATGGTTCTATGAACTATCGAGTGGGTTCCTGAACTTTAATTGAATCCTTACATTTTTAAATACAAATCCCCTATATCCAAGCAGAGAATTTTAGTTTCTCTTTGCCTCCCTTCTACCACATCTATAGTCTTAGCAACTTAGAACTGAAGCACATTCAAGAATCATTACTGCTAACCAGTGCATTCCATTTTTTATGATTTTTGTCATGTGATCCATTTCTTTTCTTTATAAACAAATGACATAAGACAGGTGTCTTTATTGATGTCAGTAATTGCATTTAAATTTCTAAATGTCTTTATCAATCTTAGTTACTTTGTTATTATGAAATGACATTTTTTTTGTTGCCTGTATATTGAAAATAAGTTTATGGATGTGTAAACCGTTTTTATGAAGCCTAAACCAACTACTGACTTCTTCGAATATTTATTCCTGGGTGATCTATGTCTATTTTGCAATTATACACTTGAATGATCCTGTTTTTGCCTTTTCTTTTGGTTGACACAAATTTAGGAATGAACTCCGGATCCAAGTGCTCGGCTAAAATGGCTGCCCCTGAATAAGGATAAGAATAGGTATGCTTCAGTAGTTGTCTACTCCCTCCTTGTTTTTTTGTTAAGATGACATCTAGGGAGCAGTACAACCATACTTCAGTATTACTCATCTTCTATGAATTGTCATTTTACTTGTAGATCATTTCAACTTACAAGCCATACTTCAGTATTACCATGGCCCCCTACACCCACGACGTTGCCACCACTGGTTGTGAGGTATGTGAAGATGATTAGATGAATATAGATACTACTACTTGATTTGCCTTATTTCATTCTGAACTTACGACCTGGCGGGAATGTTAGGTATATATTTAGAATTATCATTGACCATGCACCCTGCCTGTTTCAACTACAAAGTTTTAGATTTTGTCAAGCAATACAATTTTGGTATAGGATGTGTCTCCATCCGACATTGTTTGAAATCTTCAAAAAATTGAATCTCATTTGGATACAAACACACAAAAAACTTTAATGTGGAATTTTGTACATAAAGAAAGTTGTGAAATTCTGTACTCACGTATCACTACTCTTGTTTGTCGCAGCAGTTTGGTGGCTGCAGAAGGATTCAGTAAGATGCAAACTTCAAAAACAATGTAAGCTTACTCATCTTTATGGTTTTCTTTTCTGTCCACAGATACAGTTGGAAGTTTGCCAGGTCGGGTTTAGTTCATTGTGTGGCATATGCAGAGATTATATTTTACAACTTTCTCTATGCTAACTGAGCTGAAGCACTTTGACATAATATATGGAATGATGAGCACTTAACATTTATGATCCCCTTTTCTCTTCTTACTAAACTAAGCATGACAACATTTATGATCCCCTTTTATCAAGTTACCGAAGTAAGACACTATGGCATATGTATGATATATCACCGTTATATGGTGATTATCGGAATCACCATCATGCTCGTGTTCGTGCTCATGCCCATATTTAGCAAGTTCTCTGTTATATTCAGATTTCTATGTTCATTGCTCAGTTTCCTTTGTTTTACTGATCACATTCATGAAGAAATGTGTTTCTCTTAAAATCTCCTTAGATTTATATAGTTATTCTCATTCTTTCTTAGATTTGCTTTTGAGCTAATCCTAAATACATTTAGAGAAGTGATTCTACATTTTGTCTTGTGCTAGATAGATTACATTTTTTTCTTAGCAAATCTCACAAGCTCTCCTTTCATTCTGCTATGATCTATGAGAACTGATTGTCGAGTCTTTCTTGGATTATTAACAGGAATGTATAAAGATGTGATCATATTTTATCCGGACAAACTTTGCAAATCTGATATTTATTTGGAACTGCACTAACTGTGAAAGAGAATTGATTGTTGTAGAAAGGATAGTGAGTCCAGGCATGCTATATACGAGGCAATGCATAGCACTAATAAGGGGGTCACTTTGAGTACCAATAAATTATGGAGCTTAGTACATGTGTCTTTCTAAAATTTTTGTCCTCTTATTATTATTTGGCTAATGATTTTTTACAAAGTACATGGAAAAGTACCACATCATTTCCAAGTCAGAATATAATAACATGTAAACTTAATTACTATGGTTTTATTTTTTTCCCATTGTAGCGTATGGATATAAATTTTAATCAATCTTAATATTTACTTTGTTTTTAAGATGTGTAATTCCCCTTTGATTAATGAACCCACTTATCTTTGTTTTGAGAAAGGGGGAATGCAACTGCCATGCCATGAATTTTAGTGCTCAGATTACTCTGCCCTCTTGATAGGCTATGTACGAACACATGCAATTTCTACTTTTAAATATCAAATTGTTATCTTCTCGTGTGATCTATATGTTTTTAGTAAAAAAATTAGTTGTCTCGTAGCAACGCACGGGCACTAACCTAGTTAAGAAAAATATTTACAACAAAATGAAGAAGATGACAAGGTCAGCATTTTGGAACTTCTGAGAGAATAAGCAAAACAAACTGAATTTCAAAACTAATTTTTCATTACCACACTATTTAGTTAAATAATAATTGTTGAGACTTAGGATTACATCTATCCTAAATCTTGAGTCTGTTTGTTTTTTTTATCCTACATACATTCATAATTATTTTCTCCAACTCTTAGATTTTTTTTTCTAAATTACAACTTATGTCTTTTAAGGGTTGGTTGCTATTATGTTATCATAATTAAACTAATATTGTTTCCCATTTTAAATAAACCTGGCATTAAAACTTGCCATTTATATGCTTTAAAAGTTGCTATTGTAACTATAAACTATTCTAGTGTGAACTTTAGACTTCAGTTTTGAATCCTCTAGTTCTGCACTTGCATCCATCCAAGATTATGTAGTAATTTCTAATTATGATATTGCAAACACTTTTTCCAAATCTCTAACATGTGGCTAGTAGTCTAGTGAGAAGAATTCAGTTGAATGACAGATTTTGCGTACTAAGCAGACAACATATTGCTGGTGGTAGAGCCTAGGCACCTGAGAGCGTATGAATGGCTGGTTGGAGGGCGAGGTCTGGGAAACCTTCGCCGGCGAGGTGGGTCGGCCGTGTTCGACGGCTTGGAAGGGGAGGAGAAGGCGATGGAAAAAAACAGAGTACAATAACAGATGGGTTTGCCCAGGGGCCTTCGGGGGGAGATAACTCCAATCCCAGGCTAACAATTTCATAATGAGAGTCCCTTACTTATACATGCAAGACCAATCTAATTCTAACAAAACTCCCTAACTCTTAGGACTCTGATAATAACAACGTGGACTACAAAGCAGCTCACTTGGCCATACTATCAGCCACGGCCTCTACGCTGATATACTCTGCCGACCATAACATCTCTCCCCTCCTTGAGAAACAGCTCGTCCTCGAGCTGAAATGCAGGAAAACGGGCTTTGAAGTCATCGGCGAGTTCCCAAGTAGCCTCCTCGGGCGGCATATCAGACCATTGGATGAGAACTCGCCACACCCCGCGACGAAGCTGAGCACGCAGGGCCCGAGCCGGTTGTTGATGAAGCAGCCGACCGTGTGGAGCGGTGGTAGTACAGCTGGCTCGGTCGGCGGAGGACCCCGGAAAGGCTTGAGAACGCCCACATGAAAGACATCATGAATGCGAGCAGTCTCCGGCAGACGTAGGCGGTACGCGACTGGCCCGACGCGTTCGACAACCTGGAAGGGACCTGCATACCGTGGGCTGAGCTTGCCGCGGGCGCCAGGCACCAGCGACTGTGCTGGACGATGAAGCAGCCGAAGAAGGACCCAGTCATCAACGTTGAACGCCAGTGGACGGTGCTTAGCGTCGTAGTACTTCTGGCATAGGCTTGAGCTTGCAGGAGCCGGTCCCGAACATCAGCCAAGAAGAAATCCCGATCGCGAAGAAGCACGTCCACTGCCTCGGTCTTGGCGGCACCGGCAGTGTAAGGCAGCAAGGTGGGCGGAGGCCGGCCATAGACAACCTCGAATGGCGTCGCCCGCAGTGCAGAGTGATAGGATGTATTGTAGCAGTACTCATCCCAGGGCAGCCATTCCAACCACTTGCGCGGACGATCACCTGTGAAACACCGGAGATACATGGCAATCATCTTATTAACAACCTCTGATTGGCCGTCAGTTTGAGGGTGGAATGCTGTGCTCATGCGGAGCTGCACCCCAGCCTGCTTGAAGAGGTCGCGCCAGACGTGGCCAGTGAACACCGGGTCACGGTCACTGACCATAGAGACGGGAAACCATGCAGGCAAACAATTGCGTCAAAGAACGCCTTGGCCACCGTCGATGCTGTATACGGGTGGCTTAACGGGATGAAATGAGCGTGCTTGGAGAGGCGATCCACGACAGTCAGAATAACGCTCTTGCCGCTGACACGGGGCAGGCCTTCGATGAAGTCAAGGGAGATATCCGACCAGATCACGGACGGTACCTCCAGGGGCTGTAGCAGACCAGCTGGATGAAGAGCTTCAGTCTTGTTCCGCTGGCACACGCCACACGCACGGACATACTCCTGCACCAACCGACGGTCGTGGTCGACGTTGAAGTCCCTTCGGAGGCGCTGTAGGGTGCGTTGGATGCCTTCGTGCCCCGTATGGGCGAGCTGCAGCACCACCGGCAGTGTTGCAGACGATGCAGGGATGTGGACGCGGTTGCCGTGCAGGATTAGACCATCGACGACCCGCCAGGGCGCGCCGCGCGTTGGGACCTCGTCGCACAACGCGCGCAGCACCGGGTCCTCCTGGAGCTCGCGCCTGAGATCCTCGTACAGTGAAGGAGGGCGCGCGAGAGTGCACCCAGCGAGGCGCTCTCACTGGCAGCGGCCGGTGCTGTAGCAGCAGCGTCGTCGCCGCGCCGCGAGAGCGCGTCGGCCACCACATTGAGACGGTCAGGCCTGTATTCAACAGTAAAATCATAGCCGATTAATTTGCTTACCCACTGATGCTGAGGGACAGTAGACAGGCGCTGGTCGAGCAGGAATTTGAGCGCGTAGTGGTCTGTCCGGACAGCAAACGATCGCCCCCAGAGGTAAGGACGCCAGTGGCGAACTGCCTGCACCAATCCAATCAATTCTCGCTCATAGGCTGCCAGTTTCAAATGTCGCGCTGCAAAGGGTTTGCTGAAGTACGCTAACGGGCCTGCACCCTGATGCAGCACAGCACCAAAACCCGATCCGGAAGCATCACAATCGACGATGAAGGATTTGGAGAAGTCGGGCAGCTGCAACACCGGTGCCGTAGACAACGCCTGCTTAAGCTGATCGAATGCAGTAGCTGCCTCCGGAGACCAGCTGAAACTATCTTTCTTGAGGAGATGCGTGAGGGGGTGCTGCAATGGTGCCATAGTCACGAATGAAGCGGCGATAATAGCCGGCTAGCCCCAAGAATCCACGAAGAGCACGGACAGACTGTGGTTGTGGCCAGGTATCAACAGCAGTAATCTTGTCGCCATCCATGGACACGCAGCAGCGGTGATCACATGGCCGAGATATGTCACAGAGGTCTGAGCAAAAAAGCATTTAGCGCGCTTTAGGCGAAGCTGATGATCCCGGAGGGCGGAGAGAACAGTGTTGATGTGCTGCAAATGGGAGGACCACGTTGGGCTGTAGATCAAAATGTCGTCGAAAAATACCAACACAAATTTTCTGAGATATGGCCGAAGGACGGAGTTCATCAGACTCTGAAAAGTGGCCGGCGCATTTGTCAGGCCGAAGGGCATAACCAGAAATTCGAAGTGGCCCTCATGAGTCCGAAATGCAGTTTTCTCAATGTCATCAGCATGCATCCGGACTTGATGATACCCAGAGCGTAAGTTCAGTTTTTTGAAGAATCGAGCGTCGTTCAATTCATCCAAAAGTTCCTCAACAACTGGAATTGGGAATTTATCTTTTACCGTGTGGCTGTTCAGGGCGCGGTAATCCACGCAGAATCTCCAGGAACCATCATGCTTCTTCACCAGTAGCACCGGAGCTGAAATGCCGAGGTGCTTGGACGGATGACGCCTTGCTGAAGCATGGCAGCACACTGTCTCTCTAACTCATCTTTTTGAAGTTGGGGATACCGATAGGGGCGAACAGCCACTGGTAGTGAATTTGGCATCAGGTGTATGCGGTGGTCACAGGCGCGCGCCGGTGGAAGGCCCTGGGGTGCAGCAAACACATCCTCGAATGAAGTCAGCAGCTTGTCCAAGAGCTCCGGTTCGTTGTGGATGATGTTGAGGCGCCGTGTTGATTGCACGTCCCCACGAGTCGAGCCAATCCCGCGCCAAAACACTCGCTTGTCTCCACAGGTGAATGCCATGCACAGATCATCAAAATCCCATAATATGGGCCCAAGGGTGCGCAAGAACTTGACCCCGAGCACCATATCCCACTTGTCCAAAGGTATAGTGTAGCAGTCCACAACAAAAGACTCATCAGCAATCCGAATGTCGACATCCCACGCGAGAGACCGCGACACGCCACGCGGTCACCATTGGCGACAATGACACCTGCGCCCGGGCAAGGGAGGAACTGGGCCGACACGATGGGCAGCTTCACCACTAACAAAATTGTGAGTTGATCCAGAATCAAGAAGGGCTATAAACTGTTCATTCCCGATAGAGACATAAACCCGCATGGTGTCCTGCGTGCGAATGCCTGTGACAGCGCCGAGGGAAATCACAGCCAAGTGCTGATCGGCTGTAACCTGCTCAGCGGGCTCAGTAAGAGCGACATCATCCTCATCAGAAGGTTCCTCTACAATGTAATCGGCAACTTCCAGAAAAAACAGCCGGCGCATTTGTGGCCTTGGACATACGGTTCATCACAATTATAGCAAAGGCCTTGGCGGCGGCGTTCAGCCATCTCTGCGGGGGTCAGCCGCTTGAACTGACGGGGGGGCAGCAGGACTGTCAGCGGTCGACGACTACCCAGGGGTGGCCACAGACGATGTTGCTGCCGGAAGGAGACGGCGCGGGTGACGCCCAGTCGGAGCAGGCAGAGTGAGTACCGCTGGCGCGTTCCGCCGTTCATATGCCCGAGCCAGACGCATGGCGCGGTGTAAATCCTGAGGCTCATGCAGCTCGACATCGATGCGAATGCGCTCAGGTAATCCACCCGTAAACAGCTGTGCCTGCTGCAAGGGTGCCAGGCGGCCGGCGTGCGCCAAAAGGCCCTGGAAGTCCTCCATATAAGCATCAATAGTAGACTTGAACGGCAGGCGAGCTAGCGCGGCGAGGTGATTGGTCGAGAGCGCTGGTCCGAAACGCTGATGGCAGAGCAGCCGGAATTCTTCCCACTGTGGTCTTCCCGTGTCGCGCACCATGACATAGTACCACTGTTGTGCTGAACCCGTCATATGAAAGGATGCCAGCCACACTTTGTCTTGCTCACGGGTGTTCTGGCCGACGAAGAATGCCTCGCAGTGATTAAGCCAGCCCAGTGGATCTTCCTTGCCGTCATAAGTGGGGAACGACAGCTTGTGGTACCGAGGAACGCCGACGCCGTCCTGAGGGGGTGGCTCAAATTGCGCTGGGGCGACGAATGAATCACCGTGGCTTCGGACATGACCGGCTTGGCCATGATCGAGGACAGCGACGGAATCGGTGACGGCGAATGCGGGAACTGGATGGACTGGATGGGGAGCCCCGTGGCCGGCAGTTGGGACACGGCCGAGAGCGGCGGTGCTGGTGGCGAAGAAGACGGCGTCGGGAGGAGCTCTGAAACGACGGGGCCTGAGGCTGGCAGGGCGGGGATGCCGCCGTAGCCAGGCAGGCCGTAGGGCAGCCGCAGCGGCTCAGAGAACTGGAGCGCCGGTGGCGGGGAAGAATCCGGGCGGCCCTCCACGGCGGCGAGACGCAGAGACAACTCCCCCATCTGATTGTGCATCCCCTGGCAGAGCTCGGTGAGTGTGCTGCGCAGCCGCCAAGGCAGCCAGGGACTCGTGGATGGTGGGGGGTGTGGTAGACGTGGACGGCGCCCCGGTCGATGCAATCGGCGCGGAGGGGGAGGCGGGCGGGGGAACGGAGGCGGCAGGAACTCCCGAGGAAGCCATAGTCTCCGATACCAGATTGGTAGAGCCTAGGCACCTGAGAGCGTATGAATGGCTGGTTGGAGGGCGAGGTCTGGGAAACCTTCGCCGGCGAGGTGGGTCGGCCGTGTTCGACGGCTTGGAAGAGGAGGAGAAGGCGATGGGAAAAACAGAGCACAATAACAGATGGGTTTGCCCAGGGGGCCTTCGGGGGGAGATAACTCCAATCCCAGGCTAACAATTTCATAATGAGAGTCCCTTACTTATACATGCAAGACCAATCTAATTCTAACAAAACTCCCTAACTCTTAGGACTCTGATAATAACAACGTGGACTACAAAGCAACTCACTTGGCCATACTATCAGCCACGGCCTCTACGCTGATATACTCTGCCGACCATAACAGCTGGTTTTAGTTAGATTCATAGTAGTTCAATTATTTTCATTTGACTAAAAAATGACTATTTACATTGGCAGTGGACACCTTCCACGTATTTAAAATTAGACCATTATGTAAAATGGGTTATATGCTAGGCCTAGGATAACATGAAAAGGTTGAGAAGACCAAAACTATTTTTTTTTAAAAAAAAAATGGCAATTCACCTTACAAGTCAGTTGGCATGAATACCATATGTATGTCACTGAAGGACCTGATACAGAAACAGATCAAAGAAGCTAGTGGTGACCTTGTGTTACCTGAACCCAAAGAGTTAGACAATGGAGATGGTCAGCAGCCAAGGTACAAGTTTGTCAATAGTTGCTCTGGCAAAAGTGCGAGTGACAGAAACAAAGTACTGAAGGGAGATGTTTGAGGATCGCTAACCACTGCACTTCTTGAAGGGTTGAAGGTGACCTACAAGAAGGATGATGTTCGATTATATTCATATATCTGTTATCCTAGCCGAAAAACAGCTCTGAAGAACAATAAGAAAGGAGAACATGCAACAACTGAGGAAAAAAAGGAAAACTCGGATCAAAAGTATGACCTGCTAATTTATCATAGTAACATACTGGTAAACAAGGACAAAAAACAAACTTAAGGTATTTGACACATGAAAACAAATAGATGGCCAAATCAGAGGAGCATAACAGCTACATAAAAAGGGACAGGTGTAGAACCTAATCGTCTACCAAGACATTATACACAACAGCAACAATAAGAAAGGGAGACAAAAAATTATAATAAGCATGCAGCTAGTATGAAACTGAATCACCTTATTTCATTTCTCTCGCGAAATTGATATGAAGAGAGGATCATACTGGAGACTTGTTTACCAATTTAAGTTAAACATGCATGGCACTTGACCAAATCTACCAAATATGGAGTGTCGAAACAGCACTGCTTACCCGTAGTTCCTTGAGCAACAAAAAATTCAAAAGAACTACAAACCATCATTCCAGTATCACTAGCGAATTACAGATAAATAGTCAGTTGCAATTTTGGATAAATAGTGGCAGCCACCTGATCCAATTACCGTGTCATTCAAAGGTAGTATAAAACGCAGAACACTATATCAGGGAGACAGGGAATCAAAGAATAAATAGAAAATGGCAAATATATACAATACACAAATTCATGCTTCGAGAATTGAGGAAGAATTCCATTTAATTTTTAAAACTGTAACTACCAAGGAATCAAGGAATGTCATCTAAACTATAAGGTCAGACATGTAAATCAGTAAAATAAGCTGATAACACAATAATTCAAAGAACCATATCATGGGCAACGTCCCGGCTCACCATGACTACAATAATCCATTGATTCTCACCTACACCAGTGTAGCCACGCTATGACCTGTTTGATACTCCCCTTATTTTCCAAACAAAGAAAGCTCACACAAAAACAAATTGCCCAGTCCACGTTTAATAATTTCATACCGGTGGTTCCCAGTTGGATTGGAATCATCGGATTGCAAACAATATGTGCTCTCTCAAATCCTGATCAAACCCACCCCTTAAAAAGCGGCAGGCTATCATCCACATAACATAAAAAAAACTAATAATTATTTATAGGAACACGGAATAAGCTTCTGAAAAAATAGGCAGACAATTTTAACATTCATTATCTCTGATACGAATTAGATTTAATTCATAAACAGGATAAACAATAGTTGATATGTAAAATGACATGAGCTATGGTTAAAACCTAACAGTATTAAAACAATTGTATGGAGCATCCCTTAAAAGAAGTGGACATCCTAAAAAATTTTGACATGTCAAGTGCTCGACTTTCTACTTGTTTAGACAGAAATCACCAAACATAGGTGTCTATCAACAAAGCTTTCACTGTTTTGACAAATTCCCCCCTATATGTTCCAGCGGCTTCTAGCATAGAACATGTGTCCACGTCGTCCAAAATGGTTCTACACGTCTGATTTCCTTTCCTTCACGAGCGACTTAGATTGATTCACGCCAATTTTGTTCGAAGCTGATCTTACTGGCTTTGGAGTGCTTTGAGTGGCTCCTTCTCGGTTAGAAGCCACTTGGATCAGCTTTTATTCTCGCAAACCTGTCACGACCCTTGGCCGTCGGCTTGTCGCCGGCAACGTGAGCACGTAAGCGTGTACCGAACGAGGACGCCGGCGAGGCAAGCCCCTGCGCCTTGGCGATCGTTTGTATTGTTTAATGTCTAGATGAGTCTTTGATACAGAGGATTGGCACTTATGTGCCGTACAGACTCTGGCCAGCGGGCCCTGCTATACAGTTCAGTCTTAAAGAAAACGTAAATATGCAAACACGCTAGCCTACTACGTTGGCGCCTCTTCTTCAGTTGCCACTATCTTCCTCCATGGCACAAGGTGTGACATCTCCTCCCTCTTGACTTCCAGCTTGTCCCCAAGCTAGTGCCACTGGAAAGCGCTGCTTCACGACATGGTAATCTTCTCAGGTACTGATTGAGGGTGGAAGGCCTGATCACCTCACCTTGACTTGAGGTATGGCGCTCGGACCCTTCTTTACCAGGCGTCGGTCAATGATCTCTGTGGGTACTGTAACCGTCGCCTCCAGATCAGTCACCATTGGTAGAGTATCATAAATGTGTATAATCTGCAAGAAAGGATTTTAGTTGGGAAATATGGAATACAGGATGGATAATAGCTCTTTCGGGAGTTGTAGCTTGTATGCCACGAAGCTAACGCCGCTCCACCACTTTGTATGACCAAAATATTTGAATGCCATTTGGGATAGGGTCTATTGGTAACTGAGGACTGAGTGTATGGTTGCAGTTTCAGCAAAACTTGATCCCACAGCAAACTGATGATCTATCCTCTTACTGTCGGCTGGCAGTTTCATCCTGTTTTGAGCCTTGGCCAGGGTTCTTTTAGGGCTTGCAGATGAAGCTCTCTGTTCTCAATGGTTTCAACGACTTAGCATGATGGTTGAACTTTGCTAGTGGTAGTTCCACCTTATATACATGTTTAGCACTTGTTTGACTTCCTGTCTATTACATGTTCAATGCTATTTTGATGGTGCATCCTTTTCTGAATGGCTAAAAACTGCTCACTAAGCTTACCTGTTCATATTTCGTATTCTGTGATCAGTTTAAGCCTTTACTAGCACGTTTGATAGTTGCTAAGTTGTCGGATCAGCACTCTTTAGAGCATTCCTTCACTCTAACGACTACATACCTGAAGCTGCTAATTTGCATCTTTGACTCATATGCATATGTTTGCTCCGATAGGCATGGCCTAGCTCCGTCTCGCTTGTTGAGCTTCTTTCTCTCTTTGTTTGGTTGCAAATTGCCTCCAAGGGGAGAATTTTCTTGGTATGTGACAATTTCTAATTTTTGTGCTTCACTTGTGAGGGAGAGTTCTTTTAGCGAGGGAGAGTATTTCTGCTCTGCTCTTTTGTATGCCTGAGTTTCGATTGTTTCGTTTGGTATGGAGCTTTCTGCTAGTTGTGTTGAGCCTCTATGCCTCTATCTTGAGGGACTAGCAGTTTTGCTTTTATGCGTTTTTCAGCTTCAGTTGGGTATCGAGTTTTCAGCTAGTGGTGTTGAGCCCTTTCTGTCTCTTCTTGAGGACTAGCTTGTCTTTTGACTTGGTTGCGTTGAGCCGTTGCCCATGTTTTTGGGAACCAAGTCTTTCGCTCTTTGTTGAATTGTTGCTCCGATCCTTTGCTGATTGTGTCGAACCGTTGCCCATGTCTTTGGGACCAAGCTTGCTTATCTCAATTGTCCTCTTCGACTTTGTCTGGCTTTTGGAATCTTGAGTGAGCTTCTAGTCTATCTACTTATGTTTCTTTTTTATTGAGATTGTCGGGGGTCCGCAAAAGGGGTACCCCAATCAACGCAAACAAATAGGGTAAACCTAGAACACCGGTTAATAACAGACCTAACTAGTCTAACCCCCTAAAAAGCCGACCCCCCGAGGCCTACGACGCTGGCCCCCCACGGAGCGAGCCCTCAAAGCCAGGCCTCGGGCGCACGCTCGTTTTCCGTCTCGCCGAGCCCTCCAAGCCAGGCCTCGGGCGCACGCTCGTTTTCCGTCTCGCCCGAGCCCTCCAAGCCAGGCCTCGGGCGCACGCTCGTTTTCCGTCTCGCCCGAGCCCTCCCAGGCCTCGGCAAGCGCTCCACTCCCCTTCGAGCCCCCCACAGCTCGAACACCACACCTCGAGACCCCCCACGCCTCGAAGCGCTCGACCTTCTCCCCCCCACCAACAACGTTCGGACCCACGCGGACCTCGGCCTCTCTGGCACCTGCCTATCCCTCGACGCGTTTTTCCTCCCTCGAGCGGTGCAGACATCGGATGCCAGCCCATACCGCGCACTTAATTCATCCACCTACTCCAGTCACGTCCTCTGTAACACAACGTGTGCCACAGTGGTCCGGGGCAGAGTCAAGTCTCGTTTTCACCACAAGTATGGGCGAAAAGGCACCAGTGAAGCACTGTTAACCCACGCCCTACACTGTGGCACGTCCAAGACACGCCTCGAGGCCCAGATGCCTGCCGCTCAATCGATTTTCACGGGACTTGCCCATACCTGCGGGGACTCGAGCCCCCCGTAGGCGCCGCCTCGAGGCCGGCTCCACGCCCCTCGAGCCCTAACTACTTTCATGCTATTGGAGGACAGGTACCCCAAGACCCGGAGGGACCCCGCCGCGTCCTGTACGTTCCGGGATGGGTGCTGTACGGCTTCCACCTCGCCGCGCCACCACGTCCGCGCCCAGGATGGAGGCCACGCTTCAAGGACGCTTCAACAGCAACGCCCACGTCGGCTACAATGTCTTCGACAAGACAGGGTTCCTACCCTTCTTCGTAAGGGACACAATACACCCCGATACCTGTAATACCCTTGTGTAACCCTGGCCTTTGCTCTATAAAAGGGGACACCAGGGCCCTCATTCTGGGGCACGGGGACAGACACGTTAAGACACAAGTCCACACACACACGAGTCCGGACTCCGGTCCACGCTCACTGAGCTTGTATTCGCCCCTGTACAAGCACTTAGGTGCAAGTAATACAAGAACACCCTCCCCCCGCTGGACGTAGGGCCTTCTTTGCCCGAACCAGGATAAATCCTTGTGTCCTCTTGCATCACCATCCAGGAAGAGAAGCACGCGATCATATTACTCGTTGGTGTCGTACCCCCGGTTTCGAAACACCGACAGTTGGCGCGCCAGGTAGGGGCCTTCGCGTGTCGAGTCGGTTTCTCGCCGTTTCCTGGATGGCTGCTTCGACTCCTTCGTTCTCTGCCGGTGCCGTCATCTGGTTCGGGAGCCTCGAGTTCCTGGCCACTGACAACGGCAACGAGCTGACCTTGCTCTCCACGGAGGGCCCGAGTGGAGGGCGTGTCGCGCCGCCCCGTGCGAGGAGCATGGCACGTCGCCCACACCATCGCGCGTCGCCACCCCGTGAGCGGCGCCGTCGTCATCATCGTCGCCAGGCACAGGCGGCGCCGGCGGCATACACCCACTTCCCCGCGGCCAGCGCGGAGTTCCCGAGGAGGAGCTTGCCCGGCGCACGGCCGGAGACTTCCCGGGCGCGCCCGCGCCCGCCCAGCGACTTCGCGCTCATCATGCGCACGGACCAAGAGCCAGGCCAGAGGCCTCCGAGCCGCGCACCGTCGACGCCGCCCGGCCTCCTCCCGCACGGGTTGTACCGCGCTCGACGCCGGCAGTTCCCGTTCGGCCTCGACAGCTCCGCGGCAGCCTACGCCCGCGAGCTCAACGAGCGCAGTCGGGGCCGACACCCGGCGGAGCAGGAGGAACGCCCGGGCGTGCTGCTGCAGGCCATGGCCAACCTGGAGATCGTCCACCCCGCACGCGTCGACCGTGGCCTCTCACGAGCCGTCGGGCCACCTCGTCAAGCCACCTTCGGGGAGTGGTACCGCGAGCTGCAGCCCCGGCACGAGCCAAGGCGGCGCGGCATCACCAGCCCCGACTCCGACGAATACGACTACCACGACCCCGACCTCTGGGATCCCACCAGGGAGTGCTTCCAACTCGAGGGGGTCGTATGCGACACCGAGGACGAGGGCGACGACGTCAGGCCGGCGCTCAACCTCGAAGGGCCCGGAGACGTGGCTGCGGCAGGCGGGTCACGTATTCACGGGAGGAACGAACCCCCGGCACCATCCCAGCACAGCGACGACCGAGCGGCGCAGCTCGCGCAGCTGCGGGAGGCCATCGCCAAGGCTGAGGAGGACCGACAACGCCTGCTGCAGCTCGAGAAAACCCTAGCACAAGAACCAGCCCAGCCTCGAGGTGCCGGCGCTCGTGGCCGAGCTCGAGAGGTCCACCGGCAGATCCTCGAGGACGGGGCGCCAGCACGCCCCGAGGTGCGTTTCCCGCGAGCGGGACAGAACGTGGTGGCGGCGGCGATGCTGCTCCGCGATCTGCCCGCCGTCTCCAACCCTGACGCCAGGCGCATGCTTGGGGAAATGAAGAACCTCCTCGAGACAGCCGCTGTGCAGCAAGCCGAGAGCTCGGCGTCACGACGACGCGGAGCAGCCTCGGGAAACCGGCGGACACGCCCCGCAACGAGCGCGAGGCATCCGTCCACCAACCTGACGCCTCTCGAGCTAGACCAGTCCGCGAACGGATCATCGACAACCGGCCACCTCGAGACCCCAACGACGCCCGCAACGACATCAACCGCCGGCGCAAGGACAAGGGGGCCCAGGAGCGTGGCTATAGCGCCCATCGAGGGGGCGCTACGACAGCGACGAGGACCGGCAAGCCCTCGAGCCCCCGGGCCCCAGAGTCTTCAGCCGGGCCATCCGCAGCTCAACCCTCCCCGACCGCTTCCGACCGCCGACCAACATCGTGAAGTATGACGGGGAGGTCGAGCCCAAGCTCTGGCTCTCGGACTTCCGCCTAGGCTGCCAACTGGGCGGAGCGAAGAACGACGACCGTGTGATCATACGCCACTCCACTCCCACTTTACCTCTCGGACACCGCCCGCCGGTGGCTCGAGGGGCTCCCGCCGGATCGGATCGACGACTGGGCCGACCTAGTCAGGGTCTTCGACGGGAATTTCAAGGGGACGTGCGTGCGCCCAGGCAACCCCGGGATCTACGGCGTTGCAGGCAGGCGGCGAACGAGCCCCTCCGCGATTTTGCTCGACGGTTCTCGAAGCAGCGCCTCGAGCTCCCCCACGTGCCTGATGAGGACGTCATCTCAGCGTTCCTCGCGGGCACGACATGCCAAGAGCTAGTCCATGAGCTAGGACGCTACCGTCCCAGGACGGTCGAGGACCTGATGGATCGTGTCACCAGCTTTGCCTCAGGCGACGAGGCAGTGGGGGCCTTCTTTGGCCGTTCCACGGACAAAGGCAAGGCGGTGGCCGCGCCGGAGGTCACGAACAAAGGCGACGACGCCAAGAACGACAACAACAACAGCAACAAAAAGAAGAAGAACAAACGCAAAGGTCAGAAGGCGAAGCGCGACGCCAATGATGACGACGACGACGAAGTGCTCGCAGGCGCCCTCGAGCCTAAGAAGCCCCGAGGCCCCCCTGACGGGGCTGTTTTCGACCAGATGCTCGAGGGCCCCTGCACTTATCACAGGGGCCCCGTAAATCACAAGTTAAAGGACTGCCGACTGTTGAAAGGCTACTACTCCAAGCTCGGCGATAAGAGAGAAGACGCGCCTAAGGGCAAGGATACCAATCGACGCGGCGGTGGGGACGCGGACGGCGACTTCCCCCCGTGCGCGAGCTACATGATCTACGGGGGGCCGACCGTCGGGCTCTCGGCTCGAGAAAGAAAGAAGGAGCGCCGGGAGGCCTTTGCACTCTGCCACGACGCCCCCCGGTACCTTGACTGGTCTGATGCGCCGATCACGTTCGACCGTGACGACCACCCGGACCGTGTCATAAACCCGGGGCGTACCCCCTCGTCGTCGACCCCGTCATCGTCGACGTACGGTTCTCCAAGGTGTTGATGGATGGGGGCTCGAGCCTCAACATCATATACCTCGAGACACTCGACCTCCTGGGGATTTCAGAGGGTCAGCTCCGGCCCAGCGTCGGGGGTTCCACGGAGTCGTACCGGGGAAGAAGGCCCACCCCCTCGGGCGCATCGACCTGCCGGTTTGCTTTGGCACGCCGGCTAACTTCCGCCGGGAGACGCTCACCTTCGAGGTGGTTGGGTTCCAAGGGGCCTACCACGCCATCATCGGCCGGCCGGGCTACGCCAAGTTCATGGCGGTTCCCAACTACACGTACTTAAAGCTCAAGATGCCGGGGCCAAAAGGGGTCATCACCATCGACACCTCCTACGAGCACGCATACCACTGCGACGTGGAATGCGTCGAGCGTGGGGAGGCCAACGTCCACCTCGACTCGCTCGAGGCCCTAGCCGCCCTGGCCACCGAGGGGGCTCCTGAAGCGAAGCGTCACGCTGGCAACTTCGAGCCGGCGGAGCACACAAAGCGGATACCCGTCGACCCGACTTCGACCGATGGCAAGACGCTGGCCGTCAGTGCCAGCCTCGAGCCTAAATAGGAAGCCGTGCTCGTCGACTTTCTCCGCGCGAACATCGACATGTTTGCGTGGGGCCCCTCGGCATGCCGGGCATACCAAGGGAAGTCGCCGAGCACGCCTTGAAATCCGGGCCGGTTCCAGACCAGTGAAGCAACGCCTGCGCCGCTTCGACGAGAGAGCGCAGGATCATCGGCGAAGAGGTGCACAAGCTGCGGCCGGGTCATCAGAGAGTATCTCAGAGTTCAAGCTTTACATAGTTAATTGTAGTACAAAATAAAATTTTATTAAAAAAGAACAAAATGATGTGTAGACTACACTGGTCTGAATAAAGCATGTCCAAAAGTTCCATTTCCTTTACCTAGAATTGATCAGATTGTCGATTCCACTGCTGGGTGCGAAGTGCTTTCGTTCCTTGATGCGTATTCCGGCTACCACCAAATTAAGATGAAAAAATCCGACGAACTCGCAACCTCTTTTATCACGCCATTTGGTATGTATTGCTACGTTACGATGCCCTTCGGCCTACGAAACGCCGGGGCAACGTATCAACGATGTATGCAGCACATCTTTGGCGAGCACATAGGCAGGACCGTCGAGGCCTACGTCGATGACATCGTGGTTAAAACCAAGAAAGTCGGGAACCTCATCAGCGACCTCGAGACCACATTCGAGTGCCTCCGGGCCAAGAATGTGAAGCTCAACCCCGAGATGTGTCTTTGGTGTGCCTCGAGGCATGCTACTTGGCTACATTGTCTCACAACGGGGGATCGAGGCAAACCCCGAAAAAATCTCAGAGTCACGAGGATGGGCCCGATTCGAGACCTCAAGGGTGTGCAGAAAGTGACTGGCTGCCTAGCCGCTCTCAGCAGATTCATCTCGAGGCTAGGGGAAAAAGCGCTACCCCTCTACCGCCTGCTGAAGAAGACGGAACACTTTGCGTGGACTGTCGAAGCCGAGGAGGCCTTAACCAAGTTGAAGGGGTTGCTGACTTCCGCACCAATCCTCGTGCCACCGCGCACCAGCCCAGGTTGGCGATTCCCCCGAGCCTCTCCTCCTCTATGTGGCCGCAACCACTCAGGTGGTCAGCGCGGTCGTAGCCGTCGAGAGGCACGAGGAGGGTCATGCATTGCCGGTCCAACGACCGGTGTACTTCACCAGTGAAGTACTCTCCGAGGCCAAGGTCCGGTATCCGCACATCCAGAAGCTGCTCTACGGCATCATCGTCACAAGGCGCAAGCTCCAGCACTACTTCCTCGCTCATCCCGTAACGGTGGTGTCGTCCTTCCCCCTCGGAGAGATCATCAACAATCGGGAGGCCACGGGGCGCATCGCCAAGTGGTCCGCCGAACTAATGGGGGAGACCATCACCTATGCCCCGCGAAAGGCCATCAAGTCGCAAGCGTTGGCGGACTTCGTTGCTGAATGGACCGACACTCAGCTCCCGCCGGCACAGATTCAAGCCGAGCTCTGGACCATGTACTTCGACGGATCCCTCA